>VDFB02026404.1:0-14500 GCA_007258455.2 Sequoia sempervirens | reverse complement strand
TGATGTTTGTATTGGATAAAGTGTCCCCTAATATCATGGAGGTATGACTATTTTTTACAGTGAAAACAAGATGTAAATCCATTATTATGTATGTGGAAACTGTTGTCTGGAATCTTCTCCTCTATGAGAAAGTCTGATTTGATAAAAAGTGGATGATCCTAGTTGATAGGATATTATGGCCTTATCATTCGTCGTGCCTGGCTCTTCTTGATCATTCGGGATATAAATTTGATCCATGGTAGCTTTTGTATGTTCTTTAACTAGAAGTATTGTTGTGGGTTATGTTTGACCACCTCTGTAAGAAGTTTAGTGAATCTATTATCATTAAGAGCTTCCTTTATAGTGGATTGGGTTATTTCTTCGTCCTCAATTTCACTTGTTTCACTAGTTGCAACACTAATGTGATCTTCCCCATCAAAGTCTTTTCCCCAAGGGTTCGCTTCTTCTTCAAACATTTTTGCTCTTGTTCTAGGGGTCATATGTGATTGTTCTGATCTTCAATCTAAGGTAAGATAATGTATGAGACCTAAGACTAGGAAGTAATAAAAGGATATGATTCTAAGATGGGATATGAAAATGGTATGGTATGATATGACAAGCTAAGAATGCAAGAGCTCAAAGGAAACTCTAGGTCCAAAGTTGGTTATGATGTAAAGGCTTTACTTGTGTTATGATGGATAGACACAAGGACCAATGACCAAGAGAGGGTATGTAGGAGATGATGGACTCCAAAAGGATTGCCCTACTTAAGGATAATGGTATATTCCCTACTTAAGGATGATGAACCTCAAGTGATGTGAGTGATAGATAACCAATGGTTTGATTTAAATACCTATGAAAAGTAGTCTAAGTGCAAGTTAAAGGTTTGTTTGAGCAATAGTGGCTATGCAAGGGTGGAGGATATGCAAGGACTAGGTGGAATGCAAGGATTGAAAGATCAGAACTGAAGGATTGATAGCCCCAAGAAATCTAAGTGATAGGTTCATTTTGGATGTTTTTGTTGTTTGACATTTTGGGGTTTTGCAAGGTTTAAGGTGTTGCAAATTACTAAGTGTGATGTTTGTTTTAGGTCTATTTTTGAACACACACGCAAGACATAGCAGACAAAATGTTTGATTTTAACAATACAAGCACAAATCCTAAGGTTGGCAAGGACTATATTCATTGGATTTCACGTGGGTTTCCCTAACCGCACTTATTCTTAGCGGGTGACTTAGAAGCTTGGCCACATTGGCTCCCCTCCACGACACTCACTTCTCGAGTCAACCAAGCTTTGAGCCCTCATGAATCTCCCATGATAGACTCTTCACCTCTACTAAGAACTACAAGAATGTGGATGCCTTGGCAACGACTGTTGTTGCACCAACAAATAGAAAAGGATTTTGACAACTACAAACAAGAGGTTTCTAGTAAGGGCATCCGTTCGAGTGGTTATACATGCGGAAAGATTAGCTTCGATAAGGAGGATTCCCAGCCTACAGAGGTTACACTCTACAAGGTTTATGGGGATTCACTTGTCAGCATAACACATCCGCACTCGTGGTACTTGAACTTTCCTCAAGCACCCATTTTATATACTGGTTGGAAGTAGCTTGGCTTTAGCTTGTTACCGGTTGGGTCGTTCCCTTGGGGTGAGTACATTTTCCCACCAAGGCAGGGCCTCTAAAGGAATAAACACATAGACGATGGGTTTGGTTTCCGATCACCAAGTTTGCAAAGGGTGAGAGCATACTCCCTACCATCTCAAGCATAACAAACAGTGTTCATTCATCCCCTAGTTAAATCTATATGACGGAAGACAATTGCTCATTTTAATGCACCAATTGAAATGTGTTCTAAGCTAAAAGACAATCAGTTTCACAAATAAAAAGCCTTTGGCCAAACGTCCTGCAAAACCACAGATTAGTAGTTTTTCAATACTAGTCTTCGACAAACTTTGACAACTACACCACTTGTTAGTCCAAGCATTAGCTACAAATATTCATAGTAAAACACAATGAAAATATAAGCATGAACATAAAATAATCTAGCAACGAACATATAAACATCAGAACAAAAAATAAATTAATTTTTTTTACCAAATCTTATGTATTAGATGCTTGATTTTCCTATTCAACCCTATGACAAATGCAAATGATTAGAAAAGTATCTTGTTTTTCAGTATTAAATAGTGATTTAGGAGCAAAAAGTAAATCATAATAGAAACAGTTCATTAAAAAATGGAAAAAAAATGGAAAAAACCAAAAAAAAGACTAGTAAAAGCTTACTTAAATAGTTATTTCAATAAAAACTGGAAGAAAAACGGGAAAAATCTAAAAAAAATATTCAAAAAATCAAAAGATCGGCCATTTTATGTTTTAGTACATAATCGATGAAAATGGAAAGAAATTTGATGAAATTGGAAACAATCAAAAAATCAAATTCTAATAAATTCATGTTTTGGCCGAATACCCTCCAGTCGAACAATATTCAGCCGGATAGTATTCAGCTGGACGATATTCAGCTGAATGGGTTTCGACCGAACCAAATTCGGCTGAATTTATCCACATGGCAGGTGACATGGCAAAAAAGTCACCGTTTTATCAAATTTCTAGAAATTTTCAACTTCTACTGAATATTTCTTCAATCAATTTTTTTTTTTAAATAAAATAAAAATACCCTTTTGTAAAGCTCACAGTGCTGAATCCAAATATATATATATTGATTAATTTTAGTATATAAATATTTGAAAATATTGCAAGTAGGTTGTTCAAAGTAAAAAAGAGGCTCAATTGAAATTAAATAAAAAATAGTAAATCATAATAAAACAAATTGCAAAATATATGACACCCTAGAGGAGAGAATCCTCTTCAAAAGGGTATATTTTGTTTTTTGAAAATGAAAAAAAAAAAATAGTTGACATCAACTGAAAACTATCAAATTCGGGTTTTTTTTTTACTTTAAAATGTTATTACGAGAAAAATATACATCAATTTTTTTTATTTTTTTCCATGCCCTAGATATTGAAGTCAACTATCTGGGAAAAAAAATCAGGAGAAAATGAATTTTTTTTCTGTATGTTTTTTGACGTCAATTGTACATCACTTTTTCTTGAAATTTTTAGCATAACGAAATTTACTTTTAAATTGATAAAAATATATCAAAATTTTTTTAATTTTTTTTTGAAAAATTACAGGAATAAACTTCAGCAAAAGTTCTACATTTTATTAGTTTACATCATTTTGAAATTCAAAACATAAATACCACTTTTATGTGGTTGAAGTTGAGAACGTTTTCTCATGTTGGCCGATTCCTTTATAAATTGTGACACAGATTTGTACTTTTACCCGCCTGGGATTCTTCAAAGGGGGGGAAGGGGGATTCCCTTCCCTCTTGGGGAACAAGTTTTACAACTTCATTAATCTCCATCTCCAACTACAACATCAAACCTTCTTATTCACAAAACCCACTTCACATCTCTTTCTCAACCAATCACTCCCACACTCCATCCTTCACCCACAACTCCAATTCACTGCATAACCACAACCATCCTCTACTCCTCCCATTCCACCCATACTCACATTCTGTTACACTTCCTCAAGAGAGGCTCCACACCCTCCTCAACCCCACACGAAGGAGGTTCTCAGCCCGCAAGCGATATCAACTCCTTAACCATACACACAAAACCCCATAACACAAACAAGAATACTACAAATACAAAGAACACACATACTCTTAACTCAGCAACAAAATCTGCAACAATTTGTAACCTCATAAAGAACAAAAGAAATAAATAACAGACCTACCTTGGTTGTCCAAGTTAGGATCAGCCCAAATCCCAATTGATATGCAAATCCTTCTTCCCAACAAGATCCCATTTCCCTTGCTTTTTCAGCCACTTCCACATAGAAACACAAAACTTTTTACACCCACTTCCCTCAAGCAAAATCAAGAAATTTTTTCCAAAAAGAATGAAGAGGCCTAACCATAACCAAACCCCTCTCTAAAATAGAATCCCCACAACTTTTCAACTTCCCTTTAAAACGAAAAGGTCACACAACTACACCCATCATACAATCCCTTCCCCACTTTAAAATGAAAAAATCAAATATATTTAACATATGGACTTTTCCTCCAAATCTTAAGGACCTGGGCTACCCACTTGCAATATCTCAATCAAAAGCATTAGTACCCTTTTTGGAGATTATAATCAAAACACAAAATATAAATATGAAAATTTTCTAACATTAAATAATTATAAGATCTATCACATTAATTTTAAAACCATTCATTCTTGCAGAATTTTAAACATTTATCCAAATACTTTATGAACAATTCCATGTTTTAATTAAATGGACATATCATATCATCAATAAGCAGTATATGTCTAAACATGTAGATTTAATGTTTATGTTCACAAATCAAATAACAATATCCATGGACCAAAATCACCACATGAACCATGTCCAAAACACCATACTACATAAACATGAAATCCAATCAAGGTCTCTAAAGTAACACTGACTATGCCCTACATATTCAATTCTTAAACCAAAGGTTTTGTACCATATTCTTTAATGAGGACTATTCTTACTCAATAAGGGATGGGTTCACAATGAGAAAACTGAATTGTAAAGTTTCAATAATTGAACTTGAAATCAAACCTACAAAGTTGATATATAGAAGAGGATTATACCAGTTCTCATATTTGAGGATGGAGATAAGGAAAATGAGGTCCAAACTATGGATTTTTAAGAAGATAAACCCCGATTGGTCTTGTTTATCAATTCTATAGGTGAAAGGTATATAGTCATATCATATTATTTGTCATATGGATATTTTCAAAGTCAATGGACAAACAACAATGAAATTCAAAGTTGAAATCATTCAAGTATCTATTATGGAAATATATTATGCACAAGCATAACTTGGATAACACCTTCTTGAGGTGTGTGAATAAAAAGAGACAACAAAATTTGCTACAAGACTTTCATGACAAAGCATGAGGTGGCCACTTTTCATTATGGATTACAACTTACAAAAATTTTAAGAGAAAAACACTATCGGCACTCACTTGTATCAATCGCAGAACATGGTTGGACAATAATAATGTTCTCTCAAAAAATTTAAAGATGTTTTCGATCACCAATTTGAGTGAAGCATCTTTTCAAAAGTGGGGGTTAGATTTAATCAGGCCTCTTAACCTAGATTTCTAGTGAATAAAATGTGTATATTTTTACCGTGATATATTATTTTTCAAAGTGGGTTGAGGCTATTCCTAAAAAGTGGGCTACCTAAGAGGCCATGTGTGATTTCCTAAAAGAGAACATTCTTTTATGTTTTGGGTGCCTCACAAGTTTGTAATAGATAATGATTTATGTTTTTCTTTTGAAGAGATATTAGATTTATGTTTTCAATATGGGATTACCTTGTCTAACTCTTGATAGAAAGTTGTACTTCCAACTGAGCCAACCAAGCTCAATTGTTCCACCGATGCTAGCCACTCTGCCTCATTACTACTTTTCAAATGCAAAAAGGACCCAATTCTCACCAGTTTCTCCCTACATATCTTTCAAAACACAACCAACTCCAGCAAGCCTTGGATTCCCATGACAAGCTTCATCAAAATTAAGCTCGAGAAATCCCTCATAGGTTTCCACTATTTCCAAGTTCTTTGATACAAACGCTTGTTGATTACCCCATTAACAGGAGTTGGGGGTTATACTTAGAAATTAGGACATTTTGATGTTAAGAATTTAGTTTTAAAAATTAAATTTCAATCCTTATTGAAGGCTAAGTTAAAAGCACACTGCCGCCCTTCAAATATTTTGCTATGGTCCATGATGCCATGTAGTCTACTATTTTAGGGCCAGTGGGTTTTTTTTTTGACATAAACTCTCTTAGATAAAGATAAAATGATCTTCCAACAAAATACTATGCACTTTTGTATATTTTGTTTATTTTTACCTGGGCACAATATATTTGATGTGGAATAAGTAATGAATACTACATTTGTTTTTAGTTTTGTAAAAGAAATGTATTTTAAACCTGGGTAATTAAATTCAATTTACATTATTGCCAGGCTGTGAATGCCATGCAAATGGAATGCTTCTATGATTAAAAGCTATCTGGGTAGCCTGGGATGAAACAAAGTCGTGGCAGTGTTATCAAAGTAAACTATGACCATAATAAATAAAACATGACAGGATTTGCAGAAGTGTGAAATTTGTTTGAGCATAACAATTCAGTTAAAAAATTAACATACCGAATCTTTTCAAGAAAATATTCAAAAGCATTTAGCCTACAAAATTAGAAAGAAATGCCAGATATAAATTTTATGATTTAGGAAAGTTAAAGCAGAAAATATAAGCTGATGTCTCAACATGGGTCCTGACTCCTGACTCCTCTCCATTCGATAAAATGAGCCTCTTATACATGTATGGCGAAAAAACAAAATAATTGTTTCTGTTTTTAATTGATTTTTTAATTTTTATTTGTAAACCAAAAAAAGAAAGCAAGTGCCCTGACTATAAGTATAAATAGAAAGCATTCATGCAAACTCAAGGGCAAAAATTTCTGACCAGCCATAAGACAGAATCACTAAAACTGTATCCCCAAAACAAGGTATTTAGCAGGATCACAGTTCGGAAAGAGCATCAAAACAAAATTACAAAGATAGTACATTTTATTAATCATCATGTTCTGCATACATCACTTATTTGCAAAACAGAGTCCCTGCCACTGCCCATTTAATACTTTGTAATCATCAGACCAATTACAAGGCCAGAAAGAAAAGGCATTAACATTTTAGAAGTACATAAAGATTGGATTGCCAACCTCAATCTTTTGTTCCTGCTTTCAGATGTTCTACAATCTTTTCAACTTAATCTTCAAGGGTCAGCTTTAGCAGTTTGCAGAAGAAGCATTTGTTGAGGCCCAATCATTCCTCTATGTTTCCATATCCTGATATCCTGATAAATATTGAAATGGTAGGCATCCATAAAACTGAGATATACAAATAGACATTACTGTTTCAGAGAGTAAACATCCTTAAGATTCCAGATTTTCGATATAGTTGTATCGGTTTCAAACAAATTCACTACCAACAATTCACCGTTGGAAAATTCATCGTCAACAATTCACCGTCATGACAAATTCATCTCTTGGAAAATTCACTGCCAATAATTCACCGCCGCAGATAATTCATTGCATTATCATTTTTGACAATGAATTGTTGGTGGTGAATTTTCCACCAGATGAATTTGTCATGGCGATGAATTGTTGGCAGTGAATTTTCCTAGAACCAGTTGTATCCTTGTCATTGATGGTAGCCACTAATTTTTAGAAAGAAACAAACCTCCCTCACCCACTCATGACTGAGCACCGTCATTCCAAGACAAAGATCAAAACTTCAAAGCTGTTACAGAATTCCATAGCCAGAATCATAGGAGTAGAGATTGATTTTCAAGCAGGAATCTTAGATCACATCCTGAATTTGATCTGAGGAAAGAATGGCTAACCAAACTCAAGAAAAAGGAAGTTAACATGTCCCGGGAAAATTAAAAACCGAAAATACTTCTGGAATGGACGAGGATGAGTTAAGAGTCTGTCACCCCCGATGTGGCAGTCAATCTTTGTAGAGAAGTAACATAAACAAGAAGATAGTAAATTTGGCCATTTTTGACTCAAAATATCAGTGAGATTTGTTTCCACAAAGACGGTATTGGACTTCTCAATCACCCAAGTTAACCATATTGTGAAAAGCTCGCCCACAACTTGAAAAGTATAATGACCTTATAATGGAACATTCCACTGGATAATAACAGAAGAAGACTGACACTCTATATAGCAGTGTATAATGATAGGAGCACACTGACAGTTGTGTGGATAAACAAAGAGAACTCCATTTTCCAGATTGGCAAGCAGAGAATATAATTAATGTCAAAATTTTGGAGAAAATTGGATTCACTTTAACGTGTTGAGATTTACTGAATAAGGCCAAGGCCCAAGCTAATTAGTTTAGATTTAAATATTTTAGCAAGAATGTATAGATGCACTACAAAATCAAACGGGGTCACTATGAATATTCTCAGCTATGCAACAAACACTTTCCAAGCTTCAAAACCTATTGTGAAGAACAATCAGTAATGTTTCAAATTTCAAGTGAACCAATATCCTAGTCCCTAAGTATTCAATTAAAGGATAAGATTATAAAGAGGTCTAAGTCGAGAATCTCATGAATTGATGGTTATGCAATAGACTAAGGAATTGAAGTCATTAGATGCATTTCATGAATATGTATGACTTAATAAATAATGAATGCCATAAGAGTCATGACTAGGATTTCAACCTAGGCTTGGATAACCAAGATGGGGTTGATTGTTTATCACCCTAAATATTCAAATTGTTCATTAGACAAGTTATTTTCTCATTGGAAAGGATGGTATGACATCATAGATTGCGTGGGCTGGGCAAAATGCAAATTTAAATTTATTATTCTCTACTAGATTATCTGATGTACACATTATAGTGCAAGTGCTTGTCGCAGGGTCAATCCCATGCATAGCGTTAACCATCAATATTGTTGCTCACAATTCGAGAGAGATCAATCCACTCCAAGGCTAGGGATATGTTGCTCTTGAAGGTGGATGAACTAGTTCATCCGCTTGGAGTTAGTTACTTTTAGATCCATTTTCATGCGAGAGTTGTGAGCATTAAGTCATAGTTTATAATAAATTCAATATATAGCTAAACTAGAAGTTGCATGGTTTTAGTTTTAGAATTAGAAGATAAGATTTTGTAATAAAAATTTCATTTATGCGATCAATTATTCTTAGAGTAGAAGTATTAGTTATCTTTATATTTGTTTTCATGTAATGCCTTTGTAAATAGTATAAATAAGTAATTTGCACTTAGTTTCATTAATCATAATTCTCATGCTTGCATATTGTTAGAGTTGCAATTCAACAAGTATTCAATGTTATTGTGATTCAAAGTTTATTATTCTCAATAAAATTTATTATGCTTATCTTTCTTTTAAATTTATTGAGATGTATAGCTATGTAAACTAAAGGTTGAATTACTTTAGCAAATATGTAAGCTTTGTATTACAAGTGAGTTTAATGTTGTGGATCATGGATTTGTACTGAGTCCATTTACTTTATCTCATCATTTTTGTTTATGTTAATATATCCAATCCATGTTGTACTTAAATTTTTTAATTTATCTTTTTATATTAATAGTGTAAGCATCTATAATTATGATTTATTTGTAGCAAAAAGCATAAAATCCTTTACCTTGTCTTGAAAGAGCATATTATCCTTTTACACTATGCAAACCCAAAAATATATGGATTTATATTTTATTCAACACGAATGTGAACAACTATTGTAAATATTGTAAATTATAAGTACATGGTGTCTACTTTTAAGCTATTTTTAATTTGTAAGGTGCTTCTCCTTTTAATTTGAAGATTAGTTTTACCACACATCTGCTTTATTTTGTGTCACACAAAAAGGTGCAAATTAAAACATTGAAAAAGTTGAGAAACTTAAACTTAAAAACATAACCAAAAGAAGTGCTTAAGTGTTTTATTATTATCTCAAATGAAATCAAATATTATAAACACCAAGATGGATCAATCAAGATCCAATCCAGGAAGACCTTGGTAAAGAAGACATTAAGAAAAATTAGCAAGCTTAGGTTCCAAAATAGCTAATGAAGCTACTTGAAATTATTGTTTCCATACAATGGTCATGGATTGTAGGATCTATCTATTATTGAGCTTGTCTACCATAGGTAGATCTAGTGAAAACCAATAATATCCTTTACAATTATAAAAAGAGTATCTAGTATATCATTTCTTATCTTTCCACTAATGTATGATCTACATCTAACTCAATCTTGTCAAGCATTTCTAGAGGGACCTATTGGTGTTGATCGCTCAACCTTATAGCTCTAAAGGATCACCTGGAATCAAACACTTGTCACAAAAATAGAGAAAGAAAAATCTATAGAGGCCAAGAGTTGATTGATCCAAAAAAGAAATGAATCATTATGTGCCTATATAATGAGATTACAATAAAAAATATTAACAAAAGATAAAGAAAAAGAAAAAATCAACCCTAGAAAAACCTAGGCGAGGATGAAAGGAGATCATAAAATATCCTCATCCTATGATTTGAGACACAAAAAAGCACATGATGTAATAAGCTTAATTACTACAGTGAAAAGGGTTCTAAGTAATTAAACAATCAATTAGGTAAATACCATTTTACTCTAACACCACCACTTAAGTGCAACTTAGGGAGTAACTAAAACCTCTAAATGATGAATGCATAAAATGCAAAAGGTGGGTTCCAAAAACTAAGGCCTTATGAGGTACCCATGTACAAATAAAAAAATCTCTCATAACTAGAGAAAATGAAAAAATATCATGAGAAAAAGTCCTCTCCAAAAGAGAGAAATACAAGATTAAAGACTAAGAAGCCTCCATTTAAAAAATGTCCCAAAAATAATAGGAACATGAAGAACACCATTGAAGCATGAATAAGCTATAAATAATTATTGAAATATGACCCCTATAGTGCTAAAATTGAAGAACCTCATCTAAAATTAGGATGATGAACGAGATTCAAAAGACAACAATCTGCATGTGTGCCTTGAATGACATTACTTGAACAATTATTAGATGGAAAAAAAATGAAAGCAATTGATATTCAAAGATACAAATGCACATGAATCTGTACGAATGACCCAAATGAAACTACTTAACTAATACAAAGTAAATTGTATGTCAAAAATATATGCACCAATAGTCTTAAGAAATTGATCAACTAAAGATAGAAGGTCACCTCCAAAAAATAAGAATGCAAGAGTGTCTATAAGGTAAGTACTATATCTCACTAAAATTCATGGGTAACCAGTTGTTGCATCTACCTAGTAAGTAGGAACAAACACTAGATGTATGGTTCACTCTAATGAAAAACCAAGGAAGCGCTAACATCAATAGTATGAAGTTGTGTCACCATGTATTGTATGAAGGAGAAGAAACATCTGACTGTGCACAAGGGGGTACCTACAACTGGAAAAGGGTGTGCAAACCAAGACACACACACATGAAGGTATGTGAGGTTGTGATTGCAAAAAATAAGGCACACACAAAACCCCCTATGACACTTTATAAACTAGTACAAAAATTGCACTATAGGATGTGTGAAATCTCCAAAAGGAAAACACAATGGTGGCACTTTATCTTAGTGCATCTACAAATAGAAAATTGCATTAAAAAATGTCAATGCTTAGAAAGGACAACATGCTCAAAATACATTAAAATTAGCTCAAAATAATTCATTCCACATAAACATTATATTTTTAGGTGTCAAAATGTCTGAATAATCAACCAAAATGTGAAAACATGAAAAATTGAATAAAATATACTTGGTAAAAATATAGAAAAGTGCATGGATAACTATGAGGAGCTTTGGAAGACCTTTTGAACACCATAAGAATCACAAAAAATGGAGGAATTGGTCAAAATTTTTGAGCTCGAGAGATGAAAATAAACATTTGACTTTGACATTGAAAACAACATTTTTCACTAGATCTTCACTTTATTACACCTATAGCAGCTAAACCATTAAGAATTTGAAGATGAATCAAACTAGTGATTTGTGAGATTTTGTGTGTAGATTCTAATTATATATTTTATAAAAAATTTAAAAATAAATTGTGAATCCTTTTATGTAATTTTTAATAACTTATTTTTGTACTAAACAATTTTTTTAAAAAGTGATGTTTACTTCGGACCACATAACTTTTTTTTATAGAAAGGATACAATTCTAATTTTTAAAATACAGATTTTTCAAACCAATATCTAGTGCATAGATATTTTTTCATAATTTTTTGTTACATAATTTTTCAAGTCGGAGTAATTATAATTTGGAAAGAGGAATACTTCGGACCACATAACTTTTTTTGTATGCATTTGAATTAACTTATTCTTTTTTGGTTGGAATAAGGACACCAATACCTAGTGTACATGTATTTTTTAGAAATTATTTTCTCTATTTTCCTATTTTTTTGTATGTGTGAAACAAATAACTTGATGTTCATTGAAAAACCTACATTCACAAGAAATAAAAAATAAATATAATAATCAAATTAAATATATTTAAAATTATACTTTTTAGGAAGCTTATAATAATATATTTAAAATTATACTTTTTAGGAAGCTTATAATAAGGGCTGCATACTTAAAAAACATAAATTTTAAATGAATTCATTTGATCGCCCAAAAGGTAAGTCAAAAGTGGTTTTTTATCAACATTTTGATAGGTGTAGAGGAGACTCCATTATAGGTATGGTTTAAAACTAATGAAGTTCTATCCAAGGGGGTTTGATCTAAGGGGATTTGATCAAACCCTCTCTAATTAAAATAATTTAAATGGAACCTTTAAAGGTTTAAATCATTATATTTTCCAAAAATATGTGATTTCAGGCAAAAATCAAGATGTCTTGGAAAGTGTAACCCATTATTGTGGCAACACCCTACACTAGTAGAAAAATTTGTGAAAAATATATATATACCACTAGAAATTGATTAGTACCATCTTTCTAATGATATCTTGTTTTCCAAATTTTGATATCAAATGCCCAAGTTATGCCAAAAAGAAAAAATAACTCCTTTAGGGAAAATTAGGGCTTTGAGCTAGTCATAGGGGTTCATCCATATTGCTCAAATCGGTTATCAAAATATGTTGCAAGTCATCAAAATATTGCTTTCAATCGCCAAGAAATACCAATCAGCTAGAAAATAATGAAATCATTGAAAAAAATGCATAGATGCCAAAAAGGGGACGAAATATTCTATCTAGCATGAAAGATAAAAAGAGGGTACAAAAGCTAGAAACAAGGGGCAATGCATGTAGAAAATATAGTCATACATGTGAAAAGTTTATTAGAGGAGAATTCCATGTGGTGGCCCCAAAATAAAATATTCATACATTAAGCCAATGACATGTAGAAATAACACTGGTAGAATGGAAACATCACTAAAATGCAAACTTAGTTTGCCACCATTCTAAAGAAAAAAGAAGCTAGTGGAAAATGTAGCTATTGCTCGTAAAATGAACTATAACCACCTGAACAAAAAATCATTGGGTTGTTTGAAGGGTGTTGCTAGAAATTTTAATGACATGTGTGAAGATCTTTGCTTGGCAAGCAAAAACATCAATAGATCTTATGTGTTGCACATAAAAAACCATTGGGAAGAAGGGGTTCAAGATGTCAAGTACTGCTGGGGGAAAAGTAAAATTCCAAAAGGGTTTGAAAGGGACCACTATCAAATATGAAGAATGGTGGTAAAAGGGTTTAAGAAAAGCCAAAAATAATGGCCACTAGAAAGATCCCTCCCATGTAGGCTGAAAAATCCCAAAAAACTACAGTCATTGTCGTTGAAGAATCCAAGTCTTGCCAAAAAGTTGATGAAAGTGACACAAAAAATGCTAAAGATCTTGAAAAATGTTTCATATAAATTCATAAATACCAAAAAAAATCAAAGATGTAGGGATCACTTAGATGTATACACTGATGCACGATGATGTACGGTTTGTATAGATTCATACATATGTACAGATTATGTACATTGGTATGAAAATTAATGCCTCAAAACATGTTCTTACTAAAAAAACTTACAAAATCTTTCTTTGTTATGATTTTGACATTTGGTTTGGTGAACTTAAGGTTTTAGGGCCTTTTGGTTGCAATGGTGAGGTCTATTTGACTCCATGATGCACCAAATTTTTTCCCAAGTCCAAATCTTTCTCAAAAAAGGAAATTGCCTAGTCTTACTTTGAACAGGTCAAATTTAGGAATCACAACAAAAGGAACATTTAGGGACATGGGTCCAACCAGGACCAATAAGGAATTTGAACCAATAGGAGGTACAAAAGAGCCATCATGGGTATGGATTGTGGCCTTCAATTCCTCATATTTCTCCTTATTCAAATTGTTAATAAATAAAGTCTCCTCTATGATAATATTGACTTGACTAGTAGGGTCAACCATAACATTGGTCATGATGTTATCGTTGACCTAAGCGGGGATGTAGAGAGGAAAGGGCTCCCTATTGAGGGGGGGGGGTTGTATGGTATAAAAATTATATCAGGAACCTTATCTACATGATTTGCATGAGGATTAGGAGTGAACGGGGTTGTGTTCACATACTTACAATGATTGGGTTCAGAAGAAGTGGAAGCAGATTTGATTAGATTGGAAAAATGAGAAGGAAAGGGATTTGTGTAAATCTGTAGTTGGCTATTAGCCTTGGCTACATATTTTTTTGAGTTCTAATTCTATCATCGAGTCAAATGGCACCACTATCTATGTGGCCTTGGACTACATGTCGAAGACACACACAATGTTCAATGTCATGGCCTAGGACTCAGTGATATTGGAAATTTTTTTGTGCATCTTACTAGATGGGATATGGTTTGTCATCAGGTAGTGGTCTAATTTCTA
>VDFB02026403.1:0-20664 GCA_007258455.2 Sequoia sempervirens | reverse complement strand
CATCATTTTCATTAGCAACATCATTATCTTTGCATATCATCTACAACTAGTTTATCAATCATGTAATGTAGGAAACATCTCTTGCATTTTTAGCATCTCACATTATTTAGGTTGTCATTTGGATTTAGTCATGTTCAAAAACAATCTAAGAGAAAAATGACTTAAAGAATCCTTGGAGATAGAGGACAATGAGACATCATTGGGGAATTGTTTGTTTTAATTTGGGTATCATTTGAATTCCTTGATATAATGTTTCATTGGTGTGTTGTATAGGTTTTAATTACTTCACCACATTATTCATACACACTTATATTGGAGCCCACTGTGGGGCCTAGCCTCATTTTTAACATTTTTTGGCAATTTGTTGTTAACAAGTTTGTTAGTGAATTTCAATGTAGTGCACCTGAAGCCTGTTTCAGCGCGTAGGTGGTGACTTTTGGCACATCCAAGCTCTATTATAGTGCATACGTAACCCAAACCAGTGCATATGCCTGCTCTTTTGGTGCATATACAAGATTTGATTTTCCTTTTCTATTTTCCAGAATAGCGCATTGAATGTGTTTAATGGTGCATATACTAAATATTTTAGTGCTTGTGCTCTTCGTTTTAGTGCATACACCTTTATTTGCAGATATTTAAAATTCTGGGGACTAATCTATATCTTTCTATTTTGTAGGTGCTTTATACATTGTCAAAGACATATCTGAGACTACTAATGATGTTTGTAGGGGCTGTATTTATTTTCCTTTGATTAAATTAGGTGTCTAGTTTAATTACAAGGTTAATGAACACCATGTATGTTGTGTTTGTAAAGTGATAGGCCTATGCTCTCCCCTTTACTAGGTGACCAAAATGCTAGACTCACTCTTTCATTTTATTGCAATAGCACCTTTAGAAGTCCTGCTTTAGTGGGAAAAAGTAATCACCCTAAGGGAATGACCTAAGTGGGAATAGCTAAAGCCAAGCATTCCAACCCACTATAATCAAACATGGATTGTGATGAAAATCACATTCAATAGTAGTGTGCATTGATAGCCCTCCCCCAATATCCTTGAGTTACATAAAAGCCTTTGTTCTAAAGGTTGGGAGGCCTCCTCAGGGAATTTATCATTTGTCACACCGAACGAAAACCCTTACTAAGAACTTTAAGTGTAGTAGCCAAGTTGAGTCAATTTCTAAACATTATAATATTCATAGTGCAAGGGGAGGGAAGAATCTATGCCCAAGATACTCATCATAACACTACCAGGGATTTCTGACCAAAAGTGAAGGAATTGACTTTTGGTTAAGACCCAGAAAAGGAAAAAACACAGGTGCCCTCTAGGGGGTGACAAAGTTGTGTGAGCTGACATAGTTCTAAGATGTGGGTTGTGATGTTATTAATGACCCTTGACATTAGAAGAGTTTGACTGATCTGTTTGCTATTGTTCAATACCAGTGGAAATTAAAGGGAATGGACCAGATCCTAGAACATACACTTGATGTTTAGATCATAAGATGAAACAATTGTTTTACTACTTGCTTTTGTGTTTGAAATCACTGTTCAAAAAATCATCATCCAAAATAGTCAATTCACTAATTCAAAAACAAGAAAAAACTAGATAAACTTTCAAAAATGGTGACATTTCCATTTTAGCGCATAAACTTTCCATTCCATTGCATTTAGTTCATATTTTAGTGCATATAGGGGTTATTTCAGCACATTCATCCCATCTTTCAGCACATATAGGGTTTGTTCTGACATATTCACCACATCTTTCAGTGCATAACCTTTTTGTTCTAACACATTTAAGTGATGGTCTAGCGCATATTGGGTTTGTTTCAGTGCATTTGTGCCATCTTTCAACGCATATACTCCCTATTTTAGCGCATTCACTTGATACTCAAATAGGGAGCTAAATTGAACTTTTGTCTGACAACTAGAATCATATTTAGGGATCCTTTTCAGAGTAGAGATCATTCCTCATTAAAACATTGGTTTAAACTTGAAGAAACTAGCTTTTGCAAGTGCAATCCCTTTAACTAAACTTGGATCAAAAAACTTAAAGTGCCTAATCACCAATCTCATCTCTGATTGTAACTAGCTAAGTTTCACTACCAGGATCTATCATCCTTCATCATGAAACAAACATTGTACATCAGATTTAGCCTAGTATCAACAATAGGATCCATCATCCTATTTGACATAGGTATTTCATTGACACTCCAAAACAAAGATCAAAGTATAGCAAAACTCTATCACTTGCATGCCCGTTTTAACAAGAGCTCAAAAATAAAAACTCAGACAAAAAGAAATAGAAACCCAAACCATCATGGCAAAAGGAGAAGAAAATCCTTTTCACAGATTTCATCAAACTAAAACAGATGAGATAATTGATGAGGACATTCAACAAGCTCAACAAGACCCTAAATTCCACAAGTTCATGGGAAAAATTCTAGAAAAGGATGGAGAGAAATACTTTCTAATGCTAGCCAATCAAGGTGTAAAACTACCCAATGATTTTGATGTAAACCAATTGAAGGGAGCTCCAAATAAAATAGAAGCTAACTCATGAATCACAGATCCATTGAATGCTTTAACTTAATAGATGCAAAATCTTCAACAACAAATCCAAAACATGAAAAGGGGAACAACAAAGAGATATTTGTTGCAAGACATACGTCCTTATCCCTTTGACTAAAATATGAACATGATACCTTTTCCACCAAATTGTGAACTTCCAAAATATGACAAATACAATGGAAAAACCAATCCTCAAGATCATGTAAGAGAATTATGCACCATGAGTTTGGAATATGCACATGAAGAAACCTATCTAATGAGATTATTTCCAAGAAGTTTGGGTGGTCAATGTATGGAATGGTTTTCAAAACTCCCACTAGGTAGTAGATCATTTGAGGAGCTAGCAAATAAATTCATCTCCCAATATTCATACAACATTCAACATGAAATAACCATGAAGGATCTTTGTAACACAAAACAAAAAAATGGACATTCATTTCTTACATTCTTACAAAGATGGAGACGATTATTTGCTAGATATGCCCATCCTATACCTAAGAAAGAAAAGATGGATATCTTTATTGACAATCTCAACAGTGAGATGAGTTATAGACTCCAATTGCAATGTCCACCCAGCTTTGAAAAGTTAATTGAAAACGAACTTAAGATTGAGGAAGCCTTGGTTAAAAAAGCAGTATTAAAAATCTATAATGAAGGACCAAACTCTGCTAACTCTTCTATCTATAACAACAATTAAAATCCAAATTACTAGACAAAGAAATAGGAGTATAGTATTGATAGGGTGTAGCTAGCACACATAACATAAAACTAGTCTTCAATTTATCGGGTACTACACCCAAAAACAATCAAAACAACAGTGAATCTAAACCAGCTCCACCACCACATTGAAGAAAATTTACACCTTTTGGACAATCACTTGAATCAACATTAAAATAACTTCTTGCACACAAACTCATAACATTACCAGATGTACAATATTATGAACCAAGAGTCAAACCATCATGGTGGAATGATGCATATTACTGTGATTTTCATAGAAACAAAGGTCATAAAACAAATTATTGTATGCAATTAAAACATTTGGTGCAAGACTTGATAGACAAACGCGAAATATCGATAGAAGGACCTCAAACAAATGTTGATCATGGAGCATTTAAAAACCCTCTAACTAACTGTGAAAAAGGAGAATCCTCTTTGAAAAACAAAGGGAAGAATGTGAATTATATCTATGATAACACCATCCTTCACATTGTTGCAACTAATAATCAAATCAATGACATCAACATCAAGAATAAACAAGACATTGTTGCAGTTGATAATCAAATCAATGACATCAAAATTGAGGATAAACAAGACATTTTCACAGTTGATAATCAAATCAATGACATCAAAATCGAGGATAAACAAGACATTGTTGCAGTTTATAATCAAATCAATGACATCAAAATTGAGGATAAACAAGACATTGTGCAATTGATAATCAAATAAATGTCATCAAAATCAATGATAAATAAGACAACCTACCAATAATGTGAAAACAAGAGGGAAATCCAAGTTTGTATTGAAAGGAAGTACATCTAAAACATATGTTGCTCCTTTGAATCAATACAATATAGTAGATCAATTGCAAAAGATTCTAGCACAAATATCTATACTGGAACTTCTGAAAATTTCACCAACCTATAAGTATATTTTGGAAAAAGCTCTAGTGGACTCCACAATACCAACTAATTTGGAAGTTTGTCAATTCCAAACCATGGTGGGACATTTGATTGCACCCCATTATCTATCATTCTTAGAAAATTATGATGCAACCCTCACTCATCCACACAATGCACCCCTCCATATTGAGGTTTTAATCCATAAACATAAGGTCAAACATGTTTTAATAGATGGAGGAGCTGGTCTAAATATATGCACTTTAAAGCTTATCCATGCATTGGTATTTTTTAGAAAATGAAATAGATTCCAAAAGAAAGATCACCATAAAAGTTTATGATGAAGAAGAAAGATCCTCTCAAGGATCGATAGTATTGCCAATTCAAGTGGGACCAGTTCAAAAGGATATAATCTGCCAAGTTTTGAACAAAGGTTACCCGGCACTTCCTAGCCTGCACTGCCAGTGCGACCTGGATCCATGAAGTGCAATTGCCATAACACCATCAATGTTTGCGAAATTGCCACAATGGACGAGGTCACGGTTTGCTTGAATTCTAATAATCCCTCAATGCTAGCACTCTCAAGGCAGGTCCAATGTGTTTTGTACGCCACACAATAGAGAAGAATCACTTCCATTCTTTGGAGAAATGTGAAGGACAACTCAATACTGTCAATGATTTAGAAAAAGGTTCACGGTTGAAAGATAAAGGGAGTGGTGATTCCATTTCCTCTCAAAAGTGGCAGAGAGCTGAATGTAATAATAGAGGGCAACTCGTTTTTCAAAGGCTGGTTTAAGAAAAAAAAAGAATTCCGGTTGAAAAGGCGAGAACCAGGTAGCGAGTATTCTTTTTGAGAATTCTCCTGCAACCCTACCTTCTCCAAAATCATGTACTCTGCCTCTGCGTATTTCTTTCAGGTGGTTGACAGTAACCATCCCAACATCTAGACAACAATCTTCACAACCCATCATGATCCTTGATGGTAAATTTGTAAAATCAAGTACTCTAGTTGATGAATATGAGGACAAAGACATTCTAAATTGGATTTACAAAGATGAAAAAGAATCCATAACAACTTCTAATATACCAATAGAGCAATATGGTAAAGGGTTCACAATCTTAGAAAAGATGGGATATGAAGGAAAAGGTCCTATTGGAAAAAGAAAAGAAGGTATTGTGGAACCAATTCAACCTATCACAATCAATGCAAAAGACAAGAAATGATTAGGATACAAAGAAGAGATAAAAGAAGAAGCCACTCAGAAGATTTGTGAGTGAATCCTCCAATTGCAAGCTAGTTTTGAAACATACTCAAATGGATATGAATGGGATTCACTATCTAAAGAATCTTGTGAAGACAAGAAAATTGATGTGATAAAGAGGTATGTACCCATACATATGGAGGGAAAAAGTTCAAAGTCTAGACCACTTGAATTTGGTTCACTACATATCAATGACTCTAGCAAGGACGATCAAACATCGAGCGAGATAGATCATTCAGAGGAGAGTAACATTATAGACCTTAACATTGCTATCAAACACCTTGAAAAAAAATCCATCATGACCCTCACTTCCTTTGATCTTGACCAATCTGATGATTCCTTACCTTTGATACATCTTGAACTCATTGATTGGGAACAAACCGAGATGCTTGATATCCCTATCTTTTTAGATGATGATGTCATTGTCAATTTCCTTTGTTCTAAAAATCCAGAAACAAGTTCCACCAATGAATTTCATAATGAAGCTTCAAACCAAGGGAGTTCCAAATCTCTTAGCTACAAAATAAAGAATACAAAAAATTGATCTAATGGTGAAAACCATGCAATGGCAGTATTAGATCATGAAAAATTAAAAAGAAAGATTGTATCCAATGGTGAAAACCTCTCTGAGGTGCTAAAGGATAAGAGATTTGGGACTCTTCTTGAGCATTATCAAGAAAGATCTTTGGTATTGGTTGAGCCTACCCAATCCATAAACATCAGTACTATAGAAACAACAAAGACCATACACCTAGTGGCATCAATGATAGAGTAAGAAAAGCCAAATTTCACCAAATTATTCAAAGAAAGACAAATCAATTTTGCTTGGTCTTATGCTTACATGCCAGGAATAGATCTAGATCTAATAATGCATCATTTATCCATACCACCTAGAGTGAAGCCAGTAAAGCATAAATTAAGAAAAATGCATCCACACATCACCCTACTAATGAAAGAAAAATTTAAAAATTTATTAGATGCAGGGTTCATCCAACCAATTGACTATGCAAAATGGATTTCAAACATTGTACCAGTCTCCAAACCAAAAAACAACATCAAAATATGCACAAATTTTAGGGATCTTAACAGGGCTTGTCCAAAGGATGACATTCCTTTTCCCAATATAGACATCATTGTGGATTTAATAGTAGGACATGTTATGTTATCACTCATGGATGGTTTTTCAAGCTATAATCAAATCAAGATTGCACTAGAAGATCAAGACAAAACAACTTTCACATGCCCATGGGGTACATTTTTTTGGAATGCCATACCTTTTGTATTAAAGAATGCAAGAGCCATCTGTCAACGTGCAATGACAAAAATATTTCATGACATGATGCACACATTCATGGAGGAATAATTGAATGACCTGCTAGAAAAATCATTCACCAAGGAAGGACATCTAGAAATCTTGGATAAAATATTTAATCGGTTGGAAAAGTTCAATGTGTGTTTAAATCCAAAGAAGTGTGTATTCAGAGTAACATCAAAAAAACTCTTAGGATACATAGTCTCAGCTAAAGGAATCAAAGTAGATTCAAAAAAATTCAAAGCAATCATGGAAATTCCACCTCCTAAGAACATTAATCAATTAAGATCTCTACAAGGAAGATTCTAATCCATCAGAAGATTCATCGTGCAACTGGCGGACAAAAGCCATCCTTTTACTCATTTGTTACACAAGAATGTTTCTTTTAGGTGGGATGAAAGATGTGAAGCTGCCTTTAATCAATTGAAACAATATCTGATGAATCTACCTGTATTGGTACCACCAATAGAGGGAAAACCATTTCTACTTTACATAGCAACTACTAAGGTATCTTTGGGAGCTCTGCTAGCACAAGAAGACTCTACAGGAAAAGAAAAGACCATCTACTACATCAATCAAACACTCTGTGGAGAAATTAACTATACATTCATTGAAAAGCTTGTTTGGCAGTAGTGTTTTCTACTCAACAATTGTGACACTATATGTTAACACATACCATCAAACTAATAGCCAAGATAGATCCACTAAAATATCTACTTAGCAAAGCCACTCTAGCAGGAAGAAATTAGCAAAGTGGGCGATGATATTGAGTGAATTTGACATTTAATATGCAGATAGAAGAGCAATGAAGGGCAAAGAAATAGTAGATCTGTTAGTTGAAGCACCATTACAAGATGACCATCCTATGCACATTGAATTCCCAGATGTGATGTCCTCACAATGGTACCACAACATTGGATATTATACTTCGATGGGTCTTACACTCATGGATTAGGTGTTGGAATCCTATTTGTTACTCCTCAAGGACATACTACCCCAAAATATTATAGGTTGATGTTCTTTTGTACAAACAACATAGATGAATATGAAGCACTAATCATTGGTATCAAGGTAGTAGTGGAATGGAAAATCACATAGTTATAAGTTTATGGAGATTCTCAATTAGTCATCAATCGGGTTAATGATGACTACCAAACAAAAGATGACAAGCTAATGTCATTCAAGAGAATGATAGATGACTTCAAGAAATACTTTGTTGAGATCAAGTTTGAACAAATCCCAAGAGTAGACAACAAAGTTTCAGATGCCACAACAACCATTGCTTCTCTTTTACAAATACCAAAAAAATGAAGTCACTATGAATTCATGGTGGAACAATTGTTTAATCTTGCATATGATAATCTTGAATCCCAAGTTGTGTGCCATCTAGTTGATGTTCATTCTTCAATATATGGGAAGATTTATACCTATCTGAGAGACAATACCCTTCCACCTGATCTATCCCTGAACCAAAAACACAACTTTATCCATCAAGCAGCTTGATACACCTAATAGTTGATACACTTTATCAATGAGATCTCAATGGTACTCTCCTCTGATGTCTTGAACGTGATAAATCTGAAACTGCCTTATGAGAAGTTCATGAAGGTATTTTTGGTACACATTCAAGTGGTCTTACTCTAGCTAAGAAACTCCTACACTTGGGATATTATTGGTTAAACATGGAGAAAGAATCCTTTCAATTTGTGAAGAAGTGCAAGAAGTGTCAAGTCCATGGAAATCTCACACATGCACTAGTGTAGGAGATGCAACCATTCACATCTACTTGGCCTTTTTTGTCAATGGAGACTTGATCTTGTGGGTAAGATTCATCCATCTTACTCTAATGGAGATAAATTTTTAATCACAACCAATGAGTATTTCACAAAGTGGATTGAAGTTGTCTCATTAACCACGATCACTAGTAAACAAATTGCCTCTTTCATTCTGAACTACACTGTCTATCGGTATGGCATCCCTAGCTCCATTGTCACTGATAATGGTAGACCCTTTAAAAACCAAGATGTACAAGAACTTTGTGAAAGATTCTATATCCAACACCAATTTTTCACACCCTACTACCCTCAAGGGAATGGCCAAGTAGAAGCCTCAAATAAGACCATTTTGAAAATCTTGAAGGAAAATGTCAACAATGTTGGATGTGACTGGCATGTTCAACTAAACCCTTCCTTGTGGGCATATCATACTAGCATTTGTACCCCTACAGGAGCCACACCATATGCCCTTTTGTATGGATCAAAATCCATCTTACCTATTGAGGTTGAGTTACCTTCACTTCGGGTGTCATTGAAAGGAATCATTTCAGAAGAAGATTATTGAGTATCCAGACTATAGGAGTTGGAATTGTTAGATGAACGTCGTCAGCATGTTGTTGATCATCTGAAAGCTTATCAACAAATAATTTCAAGGAGCTATAATCACAAGGTAAGACCAAGAACATTTCAAGTACTAAAAGAGAATCATTTCAGGTTGTCAACTTGGTACTAAAAGAGAATCCTTGCAATCAACAAGATTGAGAAAATAAGGGAAAATTTGAACCTAATTGGCTAGG
Source organism: Sequoia sempervirens (assembly GCA_007258455.2). Classification (NCBI taxonomy): domain Eukaryota; kingdom Viridiplantae; phylum Streptophyta; class Pinopsida; order Cupressales; family Cupressaceae; genus Sequoia; species Sequoia sempervirens. The sequence goes on along the minus strand of VDFB02026403.1, from coordinate 11,336 downwards.
TCCTTTTTTCATTGTATTAGTATATGGATCTGGAGCATATCAGTTATCTACACCTGAAGGGGACCTATTTGAAGAACCTATCAATAGCATTCATCTCAAGAAGTTTTATACATAACTCATCCAGTGCACAGTTCAAAAAGCAAAAAAATCCAAAAGAAGCAAAAAAGCAGAAAAATCCAAAGCAAGAAAAAAAAATACAAAAAAAGTAAAAAAGGGAAAAATACAAAAAAAATTCAAACAACCAAAAAAATCATAAAACCAGAAAAAATGCAATAAAAACAAGTAGTGAAAACTTGGTAATAGGCGCTATTTGTTATAGATTGTCTTTTCCATCTATTGGAACGTGTGTCAGTTGTCCGCTTTTCACCATCATTATGCATGTCCATAAGAACCTCATGTACATATCCAGGTGTTGCAATCGTGTCTCATCCTGGCTTGGTGATCATTGGGAAATAAATGGTTGGTTTCTCACTGGGGGCAATCTAATTTGAGCTTAAAACAATAGACAAGCAACAGTAAGACAACATATCAAACTCAACAATCACAACGAAACTCAACATTGAACATCAATCACAATCTTTAGAAAACCAACAATCCAATTCAACAGCAAGATCGGTCAAAAAACAAATCTCACTAGATGATGTTCTTTTGAATCATGGTTTAATCACTTTTGCATGAATGTTCAACTATTGTATCTTTATTTTTGTTATCATTTCTCTAGAGCAACTCAAGGATGTCATGGACTAGAGAAGCTATGATCGAGTGTGATATTTTTCTTTGTCTATTGTCTATGAGTTAATCATTACTACTATATAAATTTGTCATGGGACGTGCTCTACAAAATATCATTGATGACATTCTAGATTTGCATAGGAAAATGATTAACTCTTGTCTGTTTTACGCAAGCAATACTCAGATCATCTTGGTTAAATTATACCTAGATGCTTGTATTACCTTGTAATATCAAAATCAATGGAAGTTGTACTTAGGTCATCATGGTTCAATTATACCATCAGTGTTTGTACTAACTTTCAACATATTAAAAGCTCAATGATGATAACAAACACAAAAAATCGACCGACAAGATGACAACATTGCATATTTAGATTTGCATGGTTAAAATAGATTGCATCCACATTAGTTTTGCATGTGCATTTTAGGTTTTCCAAGGTTGGAAAATTTGAAAATTATTTTATGTCTCTCATTAAAGGATTGAGTACATTTGATATTAACAAAAAATATATATCATTCACATGTAGTTGCATAATCATTATCATGTCATACATACATTAGAAAACATTATCATATCCATCCATGCATTAGATCATATTTTTGCATTAGAAAAATATCAAAAATAAAGTGCATCGCATCTTATTTGCATGATCAAATACATCTCATTTATCATAAGGCATAATCCATAAAGCTATATAGAATCATAATCCATGCATCATCATTTCATTATTGCATCCATACACAGCCATGGCATAATCATATAAAAAAATTGCATAGCATATAGAGTGGAAATCAAATGCATTCATCATAAGCATTCATCATAAAAGAATATAGACAACATATCAATCAATAGTCTCCGTTGCATCTCATATAATCTCAAAATAATCAATGCAAAGTGTACAATGATACCACAAAATATGGAGAGATACATCAACAAAATGGCAAGAAATCATAAATTCCTTGACTAAATAAGTGAATACATCAAGTCTTAATACATCAAATGTGAACACAAGAGCTATGCACTGCTCCCCACAAATGTTGTAGGCCTCATGCCTGATATTGCACCACAAGATGGACCTGCACCTAGATCTCTGCTTGATGGATCTCTCAGAGGTTACCCAGTCACACCCTTGCTCATAGTCCATGACTAACTCCAACCTGACCTACACTAGTAGAATTTGGCAAATAAATGACTACGTGACTAAAAATTTTAGTCAGGTGACTAAAATTTTTAGTCACATGACTAACACTAGTAGAATTTGGAAAATAAATGACTAATTTGGTCATTTATAAGTGACTAATTTGGTCATCAGGTAAAATCACAACTAAATGACTAAATAAATGACTAATATCAGACAAATAAAAATGACTAAATAATTGACTAAATTAATGACTAAATAAATGACTATTACTCTTCTTTTTTTTTTCGAATTTGATCATAATCCATAGAGCTTAAGCCCCCCTCATGGGACCCCTACCTAAGTAGGCCATTTGGCAGCCTAGGTTGCTTGATGCACCAAAAATACCTATTGCGTGGAAGGCATTGGCTCTCGGTGTAGTCTTAAGGCCTTCACATATTTTATAAAAAAATTAACATTTACATTATTTAACTTTTATTACTCATTATGTTATTGAATCATTAATGTTTTTAACTATGATTTGAAGCCAATTTGATTTTCTTGTTGTGTTAGCATGTCAAATGTATCAAAGAGCAATTGTGGTCAATTTTACTAATAAAATATGATTTAAACAATTCAATTGCATTTTGAGGGCTATATTTCATCTCAAAGCACAAATAAAGATGACTAAATAATTAGTCCAACAAATAAAAATGACTAAATAATTAGTCACACATAAAAATTAGACAATATGACATTAAAGTGGTTAATTAAAAAAAATTGAATTGAGGGAGTGTATTGTATTATAATATAATATAATAATAATAATATATTATATTACAATACAATATATTATAATAATAAATTATAATATAATATGATATTATTATATAATATTATATTAAATACTAATATTATATTATTATTATATAATAATATAATATAATATTTATATAACATAATATTATAATATAATATAATATAATATTTATATTATAATATAAATGTAATATTATAATATATTTAAAAGCGATAGATTTAATTTTGAAATCAAAATCAAATGAAGTAAAGAAATGAAGTTAAAAAGCGGGAAAGTGGGCAATGGTATTTGATTTTTCTAATAAAAATCATAAAAGTTACCTATTTTCTTTAATACAATATGAAAAATCAACCATTCGGCCTAGGGTAATGAAAAAACCCTAAATCAAAAAGAAACCGAGCCCTAATCTCATTTCATTTTTCACTTGTATTTTTTAGAAGAAACTCATTCCATTTTTTACTTGTATTTTTGGAGAAAACTCAACACCGCCATGCCTGGGTAGGGTTTGAGAGTGGAATGGTGACTCATTCTGTTGTTTCTGATGATTTTCCTAAAAAAAAAATCTTGCAGAGGTAAGTCTTTGGTTTTGAAACTGAAAAGTATTCTCCATTTTGAAGCATTTTATCGAGCTTACTTGGTCGCGACTGAGTATTTTCTGTTGTATTTCTTTTTCTTACCATTTGTTGATATCTCTCCTCTTTGTTTGACCGCCATTGGAGTATCTTTGAGGCTCATTTCTGAAGACTTTGGAGGGTGTCTCCTTTACAACAATCTTGTGTAAGTTTCATTATTCTTATCTCTTAAATTTCTATGAGAATAGGCTCAATTCGAGCTCAGTAGAGGCAATATGATAAAAACCTTTGTATCTCCCTGCACAAATCTTGATGGGTTACTTTATTTCTGTAGAAAATGTAAAACTTTGCACTCTCAACTTACTATTTTCATTATTTTGAGGGCTTTTGTGTTCTAATGGTCGTGACCTTCATAACATTCTGGGTATTTTTCTTTCTGTTCACTTTCTCTTCCTCATGGGTGTGTGGTAGAGACCCACTACTCAATAAAACAAAATTTTGTATACTCGACGTTTCCACAAAGGAAACTCCAAAAATTATATAAATGGCATGCCCTAAAATTCTTTCTTTAATTTTCTTTTATGCTTTTCATCCAAGTAAAGTGTTTGATTGTGAATGGGATGAATGACAGATTGGATAGGAGCAGCCAAAGTGTGTCTGAATTCCCAGAGAGCACCTTCATAACTGAGAGAATTATTATATTTATTGGAAATCTTGATTTTAATAGAGGGCTTTGTGTCAGCTTCTTTCCACTTAATATCACAACTTTTGGCATTTCCTAAAATCTCTGGCCTATTTTCATTCATTTTCAGATTTTGTTCTTGAAGTAGATTTTGTAAATCATCTAGGCTTGTATTCTTGAACCCATTTTATTCTCACAATGCTTTCAATAATTTATTTCAAACACATTCACAGCTTCATAGTGTATCTTTCATTCATGGTTGCAGACACTGCTAATAATATACATTTAAGTTTTTTTGAAAGTTTTAGTTTTTCTTAAATAATTTTATTACTAGCTTAATTTTTTTGAAGCAATTTTTTTTTTTTTCTTTTTCATTAGAAAAGAAAAATTAAAAAAGAAAGGTTGCTTTAATATCTAAATTAGTGATTGTTAAATTAGAAATTAGAATTTAATTTAAATTTAGAATGAAATTTATGTTTTTAGTTTTTCTTAAATAATTTTATTACAATAGAATTTTAGTTATCAAGAGACATTCTAATATTTTTTTTAGTTTTTCTTAAATAATTTTATTACTAGCTTAGTTTTTTTTTGAAGCATTTTTCTTTTTTAGTTTTTCTTTTTCATTAGAAAAGAAAAACTAAAAAAGAAAGGTTGCTTTTATATCTAAATTAGTAATTGTTAAATTAGAAATTAGAATTTAATTTAAATTTAGAATGAAATTTAAGTTTTTAGTTTTTCTTAAATAATTTTATTACAATAGAATTTTAGTTATAAAGAGACATTCTAATAATTTTTTTAGTTTTTCTTAAATAATTTTATTACTAGCTTAGCTTTTTTGAAGCAATCTTTTTTTTTAGTTTTTCTTTTTCATTAGAAAAGAAAAACTAAAAAAGAAAGGTTGCTTTTATATCTAAATTAGTAATTGTTAAATTAGAAATTAGAATTTAATTTAAATTTAGAATGAAATTTAAGTTTTCAAGATATTGTGGTGATTTGATTTAAAGAATAATACAATAATTGAATCCAAAATAGAAAAAGTAGAGATTATTTCTTTTGCAATATCACTAATTCTATGCATTTTTTATTTATTAGACTTACTTTGATAATCTAGTAATATATTTAAGATATTACTTTGATATTTATTCTTTTGCAATATCATTAATTCTATGCATTTTTATTTATTAGACTTACTCTAATGCTTATGGGTATCTTCTTTTAAGATATTTGTTGTTTATGCTACTTAGTAATATGTTTATTTTTTGATTGTGGATAGGTACAGAGCAAGGAGAAAATGCAAAACCAGTGCCTTACTAGATGCATTTACTGCCCATCTCATGTGCAATAGTGGCATCACTAAAGACATACATTCACACCATTTAGTTTTAGTTTTTTTTCAATTTTAAAAGTATAATAAATCAGCAGTTTGCATACTACAAAAGATTTTGTATTCAAAACTCTATATATAGAGTTCTTTATAACATATTTTATATACAGTTTGAATATATAGAGAATTATTTTCCAATGTTGTTTCAATCCCAAATTTGTTGAAGTTTTAATAACATAAGAGCTTTAAAGTTTTATATTATTCAATCACAACAAAATTTTCTCTTGGTTTGCAATTTCATAGACTAGTTATTGTAATAGCATTCTCCAAACATAAGAGTTTGCATACACATCTAAAAGCATTAGTTCATAAATGGCTAAATAAATGATTAACATGACTAAACCATGACTAAATAAATGACTATAATGACTACAATGACTAAATAAATGACTACTATGACTAAATAAATGACCAGTTAACAATAATCAATGACTAAATTAATGACTAAATATATGACTAAATAAATTACTATCATGACTAAATAAATGACCAATTACCAATGATCAATGACTAAATCAATGACTAAATCAATGACTAAATAAATGACCAAATCAATGATCAAATCAATGACTAGATAAATGATTAAAATAGTTTAGTTATAAATTTGGTCGCGTTATAAATGACCGACAATAAACTACTAATGGTCACGTGACCAAAATTAGTCATTTATATGCAATTTTTAGTAGTTTATTTAGTCATATATTGTTGTTTTTGTACTAGTGCTAGCATTGACAGACTGTGCATAACTAGGGGCATGCAACTCTGTAGGAACCACCTGATAATACTATAATCTATAGTACTCTACCTCTCGGGCTGCATGTCGAACCTCTTTGAGCATATCCCCTATAGTAGTCCCCTTAGACACTCTCTACAATCTCTCGACTAAGGCCTCTAGATGCTCACATCTCTATCTCGCAACATCTCTCTTTGCTATCAGAGGAAATTTTCTCCTGAGCTTATACTAGTTGTCCCTATAAGCTCTCCACCTATAACCAGAGCATCTATCTATGCATGTTGTTGATGGGAAGGTACACGAATCTAAATCTAAGATGGTCCTACTTGCTATTGTCTCGAGGGATCCATAGATCTCCTCCTCCAAGGTAATCTAAAGTCCAGTATCTGTCCACCACCTGCATCCCCTCCATCTCCATCATCTCCTCCATCCCCACCATCTTCAACATCCCTCCTCCATCTCGGTGTGTGTTGTGGTGCTCTCTCATCATCATTAAATGATGGTATTGGCTCATCAGGACTGGATATCCTCAGTACAACATGTGTGAAGAAATACTCTCCATATTCATTTTTCATCACACCAGCCACAATCTCTAGACAGTAATCCCATACCTGTGCCTACAATCCAAAATACTCCTTGTAAGTTGTATCTTAGGATATGGTGGGTCCCCACTTTGGAATATCTTGCTATCTCTAGGCATATAATGCAACTCCCTGGGGCATCCCCTGAACTTGACCATATTGACGAAGCACCTTGATAAGCATGAATCTCTCAATAACAAATCGGGTCCATCCAACCAAATACCTCAAAGTACAAACATATGGCATCTCAAGATCATCCTCGAGCCACTACTCGCAATCTAAGTATGGTTGCCATGTGACGGTCTCCAAATCATCAAGAACTCATCGCAATACTCCAATTTTCCTAGCTTGTGCTGGACAATACCACCTGCGTACCCGAAGACATATGGCCTACCAACCAGATGATCTCTCTTTGCTACAGGATAAGTAACAACTATATGCTCCCAAGCCCAAATCTGAAACAGTGTCACCCCAGTTGATAAACTCACAACTCCAATATACACCACCTAATGTAGATCATGATATAAATGAGCTAACGTATAGGAACCCCATATGTATCAAATCCCCTAAGTGATCATCCTCTCCAATATCTTGTCCTAGCCAACGGATAGTCCCTTCGACCTACAATCGGGACATAAGAAACCTCCAAAAAATCCAGCCAAAATAGATGGTAATGGCTCATAAGAATCAACCATATCCTACTATGGGATCTCATAACTGATAATCTCTTCATCAACAAAAATCCTCCTCGGTGCCTTGGTACCTCCCTGCTCGGTGTGATCATATACGACTAACTCTCCAACCACAAGAATACCCAATATCCGGTACACATCCTCTAAAGTATTTATCATCTCACCAATAGCCAAATGGAATGTGTTATGGTCACTATGCCATCTCTTAGCTAATGTAGTCATTAGTCCCTTGTTTATCCTATACTAGGGCATATCAAGCAAAAAAGATAAACCACATTGGCTAATAACATCCAAATCCACCTGCACCAGACATGGAATCTTATCCCAAGTCTTCAGGTGGCACTCTTGACACTGAAGAACTCTTAAGTCCTATAATCATGACATATCACAAATCAGCATTTTATCAATCAACCTATCAATCAATCTAATCAGCTCAAATGAGATTTTGATCAAATCTTGCGGAGAATCTATCATTGACTCTCATCCATCATGAGGTCAATCATCATCTATCCTATCATTGACTCTCACCTATCATGAGGTCAATCATCATCTATCCCATCAAACATCATCAAAACAACGGCAAACACAATCATTAAACATCAAAAACAAGGAGAAAAATCAATAATTCATCAATTCTAGTGGCAATGTGCCAAAACATTGCATCTATGCACTGGAACAATGAATGTGCTACAAAACTCCATCAATGTGCTAAAATAGAGCATCTATGCGCTAAGACCCTAAATGCGCTAAAACAGTCAACAGATGCATCACTTTACAACATAAATGTGCTAAAAACCTATATGTGCTAACACATTCCATCAATGTGATATATTAGGACACAAATGTGCTAAATCCCTAAATGCGCTAAAATAGGGAATCGATGTGCTATATCAGACCCTAAATATGCTAAAACACACTATTGCAAAATTTAAAATCATGAAAATGCGCAAAAACAAAATTCAAATTTCAAACAAAGGTTTCTTGAGGTATGTACTGAAGGTCCATATGCGGCAGGGTGATTGTGTCATCGAACTTGCTCCAATCAATGAGTGTGGTATGGGATCACCATCTTGATCAATCAACTCAATCACTCAATTGCAAAGGAATTCAAATGAACTCCTTTTCACGTTTTTACCTTTTAAAGGGGCGTAAATGGAGGGTATTTAAGTGGGATTATTTTTATTTTCAAAAGGGCATCAATTAATCAATTGGCAGAGTCATTCTTCTTTATCGGGAGATAAATCATTGCAAAATCCTAAAAAATTGAAAATCCTCATAAAATCATAAAAAGTTCAAAAATTCAAAAATCCTAAAAATTCAAAAAATTTCCCAATTTATCTCCCAAGGGGGCATACATGCATCATCACTCGAAAATTAGCGTCTAGAGCATATCAAATTTTTTTATCAACACTATCAACAATTTTTTATTTGAAGCAATGTGTCACAAACACATCATTTCAAAGAGGGGAAAAATGTATACACCCAAACTTGGTCTAGAGGATTAATTAAATACAAGTTATTTAATTAATAATCTTTAATTCTTCTACTAATAAATAAATTGCAAAATTTATTTATATAGTTCATTTTCTCTAATTCTTCCTATCCTAAATCATTTTCTTCATATCTTAACTAAATGAAAAAATTTAGTTTGTTTTATTTAATTACTCTTCTCTCATTAAATTTGAATTCTAAATTTGAATTTAAGAACATTTCTGCTAACTTCTTCCCACCTTCCACCTCATCATGTGTCTCAAGAAATTAAATATTTCTGATATTTAATTTGGCATTTATCCTCAACAAATTCTAACTAATCTAGGGCACTTGGCCTTCATCTTCATTTTATTCCTCTTCACACTTGGAAATTTGTTCTTATGAAGGGAACACACTTCCCCTTTTCTCTCTAACCTCTTCATCTTCAACCGTCCATTCTCCAGATCGAATCTAGACTATTGATTTCTACCACCTAGGCTCATGCCTTGTAAAATCTTTAAATAGATCCTCATTTACAACAAAAGAGAGCTGAGCATAATTACACTCTACAAAATTTTCATTAGCATTTTAGCATCAAGTAGTTTAATCATGGCATTTTCATTAGCAGCATCTTAATTACAGTAGTTTAATCACATCATTTTCATTAGCAACATCATTATCTTTGCATATCATCTACAACTAGTTTATCAATCATATAATGTAGGAAACATCTCTTGCATTTTTATCATCTCTTATTCTTCAGGTTGTCATTTGGAAAGTCATGTGCACAAACAATTTGAGAACAAAATGGCTTAAAGAATCCTTGGAGATAGAGGACAATGAGACGCCATTGGGGAATTGTTTGTTTTAATTTGGGTATCATTTGAATTCCTTGATATAATGTTTCATTGGTGTGTTGTATAGGTTTTAATTTCTTATTCACATTATTCATACACACAACTCTTATACAAGAATTTTGTTAAAGTGAGTTACTCTTATACAATAATTTTGTTGGAGTGAGTTACTCTTATACAAGAATTTTTCATGACATACAGATTGACATGGGCCTTACTAAAGATACAATAATAGAAAATTGGAACCAAATGAGTATACAAAACTATGATGTATGGCATATTGATCGCACAACTAATAAAGGAAGCTAACAATGCAAAGGAAGAAGATAGTGATAATGGGATGAACACAATAGATACTTTAGAAATGAACATGAACGAGAATTATTGTCACAAATGGGACTTGCTAACAATGTCAATATAGATGAACTCTAAATACTCAATAGGCATGATTTTGATAATAATAGATGGGATCAACATAGTATAACCCTAGATTTATATGTTCAATTCATAAACATGAAGAAAATGTGCAACCAAAATGAAGACATTCCCACTAGCTTGAACATCCCAAAATATACACTTTCACTAAAACAAGAACTAACACTTGCGATAATTACAAACCACTTTAATGATCATCCCTTGAAGAAACCCTTTAATAGGATCATTCAAGGAATTGGAGGAACCAAAAATTCCTACCTTATCACTTGCATAAGGAATGCTCTTCAAACTAAGTTACCACAATAAAAGAGCCAACTACTTGCTCTAGCTCCTACATGAATTATTGCATTTAACATGCATGCATCAACTATTTGTAGTGACAAACACTAACAACCTTTCAAGAAGAAATAAAATACTTAAGATACATCCTCATTGATGAGATGAGATTCTTAAGGCCAAAGCTACTACTAAAGATAGATAGTAGACTACATGAAGCATTTCCCCATACACATCTCTATTTTGGTGGCATATTTATGATTCTAATAGGTGACCTAGCACAACTACCACCTATCATGGATAAACAAAAACAACAAGATTGGGATATGTTAATGAGTTGGAAAAATAAACTCCTTACAACAACAACAACTAAAAAAGAAGAATTTAACCACTCAATGTACCTTTTTGTTACAAATGACTTAGTGAGACTACACAAATAAAAAATGCTAAAACAACTAAATCTTCTAGTTGAACTAAGAATCGTAATAAATGCAAAAAAAAAATCAAACATTGAAGTTAATGATGACAAGCTTGAAAAACAACTCCTATCATGCAAAGGCCAATGAATCATGCTGTCAAAAAACTTATGGACTCAAGCGAGACTTGTAGATGGTTTTCTTGGGGAGATTGTTGATATTGTTTACAATCTTGGCTCCAAACCACCTAATGTTCCAATGTATGTTGTAGTAAGGATCAACAACTACAATGGCCACCATGGAACCAAAATGATCCAAAAACTATACCTATATGATGCAACACTAACTTCAGACCTACAACCCTCAATAATTCTCCACAACAAAATTTTATCTTCTAAAAACCTTAGTAACTAAAATTAATAGCATATCCTTTTACAGCAAGGCACAAATAGGAGTAAAAATTAATAGAACTTGGAAACTGAACAAATACTTCTTATATTAAAAAAAAAGGTTCATTTTCCACAGAACACTCACGACACAAAATAAAATAGAGTTTATTTTTGTTTCCCCA
>VDFB02026401.1:0-28952 GCA_007258455.2 Sequoia sempervirens | reverse complement strand
TTTGGGAGAGGACTGATTCACCACCTATGGTGAATGAGTCCCACCTTAGGACTGAAAATCTGAATTTTGTCAGATTCTGAATCCCGATAGACAAAAACTTGTTCCTAATAGTTTTTCGCCAGGAGGAGGACTGATTCGCCACCCTGGGAAAATGAGTCCCACTATGAAAAATATGTGATTTCAGTTAGCATCCACAACATTCCAGATTCATCATACTTCACCCAGGTGCACTCTAATTTAACTCATTTCTTTATGTTCTGCATATTTTCTTCATTTACTTCATTGTTTTCATATCACAATGTGTTTTCAAACATAGCTTTAATTTCACTTTTGCATTCATATTCATTCATTTAGATCAGTCAATTGTATTTAGTTAACTTAATTTAGGTTAGACAACATCACACATTGCATAATTTGAATGAACCATTAGCATTTTTGTTCTTATCTCTCTCCTTTTAGGTGAAAAACCCTATAAGAGCAATAGTAGCCCATAAGAGCCAAAAATCAATGGTTCATTTTGGTGAACCTGACTTTTGAGCACTTTTCATTTCTAATCTCATTTACATATTGCATCCTAGTTTAATTTTGCATTAATATTCAATTATTACATTGTTTTATTTTTGCATTCTAGGACTTTTTATCTTGCATTAGTGAAAGCTTCATTTAGATTTCATTTTTTCATCACATCTCATTGAAAAAACTTAAAATTTACATTCTACATCTTTGATTGCATTCTGTAGAGCATTAAAATCACATTAAAATTTATGAAAAACACACTGTAAAAACATCATACTAGGACTCATTCGCCACCCAGGGTGAATCAATCCCTCTGCACTTTTTACACAACATTTCTGGCACCTTTTTAGCATTTTTCTACATTACTGTTTCCTGTTTCTGCATTTTTTTTTACTTTCCAGAATCTATGTTTTTCCTCATTTATTTCATCTTAGTTTATTTACATCATGGCATTTTCTTTCAATAAGTTTTGGAATTCATTAAAATCAATTGTAGACATGTCCAATTATGCCTTTGGCTGTGACCCTAATGACCTTGAACAACCTCATGCTCCTTTAACTCCTCATGATTTTCCTCCATGTGAAGTAGACATCATTGGAGAAGATGATGCTAGCATGAAAAATTTCTACAATGATTTCCTTGATAACCTAGAATCAAATGTAGCCTTTTATCCCTCCATGAGGTCACAAGACCTTCCCACTATTACACCTCCTGATCACTTTGCATACTTACATCCTAAAGTCAATACATGACCTAAGGTTCCTCCCTCAGGTGGACCTAGTTCCTCTCACCAATCAATTCCCAACCCTTTTATGATCATAAAGTCACAAACACTCCTATCAACCTTGAAGAAACATATGGTAAAGGATTCACTATCTTAATTAAACAAGGTTGTGACACAAAAAATGAACATGACATCCATCAACTTCTTGAACAACAATCAACCGAAGCACACACAACATGACTAGGATATCAAGATCCTTCTCATCCTGATAGACATCCTCTTCAACCTAGGAGACTTTGGGATGTTGGAACAGTGATCTTGAATGCTCCTCCTAACTTAAACATTCTCCTTCCACATGAACAACCATTATCTCCTTCTAATGACAAGGATGTTAGGATCCTTATGGGTCCTCTTCCTGCTATTCATGAACAAGGTGAATCTAGCAAGCGAAAACGACCTTACAAACTCAAGAAGATCAAGTTTTCCACACATCCTCCACCTGAATGTGAAAGGAGACTTCAACTGCTCTTAAATAAAGGCCTTATACTTTTACCACCTATGAATAGGTTGGTTATTTTTCTGAAAGACTCTAACATACCATTTTGCAAATATCATCACATCCTTGGACATTGCACTAAAGAATGTCAGACATTGAAGGAAATACTAGATAAGTATCACTTCACTGATACCGATTGTTTCCCCATCATACCTTAAAAAAAATCCCATCATCATGCCATAGTTGTAGAACTCCTATTCTCACTATTGCATGATCCTTTCGCATCACCCACCTCAACTCATTCTTTCCTTTACACTTTGTGGAGGGCAAGACGTTGTTAGCCTTGTCCTTGTAATGCACTTGTCTTTGTCTCTTAACTATGTTATTCCTTTTTCGCTTATCTATTTAAGATTGAGAAACCAATAACTTGGTTAATGGTTGACTTACATTTGCATTACTTTTCCCTTTGTCCTTTTTGTATTTTCATGTGTGTATCATGTTTCCCTTGTATCGTGTGTTTGATGTTTCTCTCTTTGTACACTTCTTCTATTGGTACCTCTGTTCTTCTATTCGTTGTGCATTGTCTTTTCCTCTCTCTTTTTGTGTTCTCCTTTTGGGGATGACGCAAAGCGTAGAGACGCCCTATGTCTCTTCCATGTTGACCCACAAGGTCCTTGTCTTTTTCTCTCTCTTTTTGTGTTTTCCTTTTGTGGATGATGCAAGGCATTGAGATCAAAATGTCTCCTTCATGTTGACCCAAAATATTTTTTGTTTTCCTTCGTTCAACTTGTGTTTTCCTTTTGGGGACGATGCAAAGTGCTGAGACTGCAATGTCTCTTCCATGTTTAACCAAAACAGACTTTCTTTTCCTTTTGATTTCGCTCTCTTTGTGTCATTCTTCTAGTTCTATGTGCTTTGGGGAATGATGATAGTTCTGACCTCTTTCATAAAAACATTGCAGCAACGAACATACTAACCCCAAATCCATTTGGTGTGTTTTCTTTTTTGGGGGGCAACTCCCTTTCTTTGTTTTTCATTTTTCCTTGAACTTGATGCAACTTAACTTCGAAACATATGACTTGGCACAGGGCTTTCTAGGTTGGCTCTCATGTCTTGTTTTCTTTTTGCATTTTCTTTTCTTCTCTACTTTAAAGTAATTGCTCACAGAACAATGTGTAGCAATTCCTTTAAAGTGGGGGGCATAAATTACCATTAATTCATTTGCATTCTTGGTTTCTAGTGCAAAATTTTTGTTTATATGATGCGTTTGTCACTTTGTGGATGACATTGGGTGTGAATGTCCTTCATAAGTGTGATCTTTCTAAGCATATTACATTCCTCTTGGTGGTTTTATGTGATGCACTACATCCCCTAAGTTGTGAATATACTATTCTTTGATTCATCCTCTCTTGGAGACATTAGACACAATGTTCCCTAAGTGATTGACCTTGCATGAACTGAAGAAGACTCCTTTGAACATCCTTTACATTTTACATTTTTTCCTTTTGCCACCTTGCATAATGCAACTTGCATGACTATGGTACTTTGTCTTTTTGTTCATGGCATTTTCCTTGTGGCACCTTGTTAAAGTTATCAATGAGTATAACTTTAATATGGTTGAGTGGGAAGCCCACCTAGTGGCATGACTTTTCCCCATAGCCACTTTTGTGTTTGTGATTGCATACCAACTAGCGTATACATGTATCTTACCTTTTTGGGCTTTCTCACCCCGCAAACAATGTAACTAGTTCTGTGGCCCCAGAGTGAGTACATTTGGGCCTTCTCACCCCACAAACAACCTAAAGTTTCATGGCCCTAGAGTGAGTACACATTCTCTTTTTCAGACAATCGTCCTAGATCTAATCCACAACTAGTTGGACTGATGATCAAAGCTTCATTCAATTCTTTCATTTCAACACTTGTGTGTTCCTTTGTTCTTATGCTTAGTTTTCCATGGGATCTTCATCCTGGGGGCTTGATCATCCCTCTTGATTGTTGTCATTCCATCTTGCTAACGTAAGTACATTTGAACCTTCCTCTCGATGTTCATGGCTACTTTAGTGTGAGTTTGAAGCAGGTTCATCCTCTCACTAAAGTGGGGGTAACTAAATGTGTCAGAAAAATGGCCCCTTATCATTTTCATGGCCTTTTTAGGTCTTGTTTCATGGTGTTTGTCTATTTTTCTCTGATTTTATGTTGCAACATGGCTTGAACATGCTTATTTAGGTACTAAAATTCAAAGAATGACATCTTATGAAGGTGTTGTGAAGTGTTGTAGGACATTTCTACACTCTTTTAGACTCTATTAATTACAATTCACCTAAAAATCACCTTTTTACTCATCAACAAGTCCTATTTTGACATGTTGTAAACTCTTGTAACAAGCTTTCACGCTTTTCTAGGAAAATATTCACTATTTATCCCTTTTTCATGCTTTATTTTGCCCCTTTATGCTCTCATATGCTTAATTAAGTGTATTTTTGAGTAGTATCCCGACAAACAACATTAAATACAACATATTTTCTGACACATTTTCAGGTCCTAGGTGGGACCCATTCGCCATGGGTGGCGAATGAATCCCCCTTGACCCCAAATTCAAAATATTTTAAATTTTGTTTAAGTATTTTATTCAAAAACGCTTGATGTCAGCCTGTGATGAGGTATGAACGGGTAACTAAGGCACAAGTGTGTATATATAAGTGATTTTCACCTCATTTTACATCTACTACAATCCCCATTCATCAAGTTCACTTATTCACCTATTCATTCAAGCATTCAAGCATTTTACATCTTTTCAAGCACTATTCAAGCACTTTGAAGCAGCAATTGACATTACTTCAAACTTGCATCATCAAGGGTTTGGTAAGTTGATAGCATTTACATGTTATTAGTTTATCATTCCTTTGCATTTCATTATTTTATTAAGGGTTTGATTACCAAAAGTGGGGTTTGACCAAGGAAAACCCTTATTCACTAACCCTAAACCATTTTCCCCCTATTGCATGTTTGTTTGCAGTCTTTTGTGTGCAGATTTAATAAGCTTTTTGGTGTTGAAGATTGGTTTACAAGTCAACTAGGTGCTTCAAGTTAACTTAAGTCTATTTCAAGCTTGGAGAAGGTTTTATGTTTGTTTCCTGCAGAATTGACTTCGGCAACCCGACAAGCAGCGATTTCCAGATCCAGTGTTGCAAAGTTATCTCTTGATTTTTTAGAAATTTGGGAGAGGATTGATTTTCCACCTGTGGCGAATGAGTCCCACCTTAGGACTGAAAATATGAATTTTGTTAGATTCTGGATCCCGATAGACAAAAACTTGTTCCTGACAGTTTTTCACCAAGAGGAGGATTGATTCACCACCCTGGGTGAATGAGTCCCATTGTGAAAAATCAGTGATTTCAGCAAGCATCCACAACATTTCAGATTCATCATATACTTCACCCAGGTTCACTTTGATTTAACTCATTTCTTTTTGTTCTGCATATTTTCTTCATTTACTTCATTGTTTGCATATCACAATGTGTTTTCAAACATAGCTTTAATTTCACTTTTGCATTCATATTCATTCATTTAGATCATTCAATTGCATTTAGTTAACTTCATTTAGGTTAGACAACATCACACATTGCATAATATGAATGAACCATTAGAATTTTTGCTCCTATCTGTCTCCCTTTAGGTGAAAAACCCTAGAAGAGCAAGAGTAGCCCATAGGAGCCAAAAATCAATGGTTCACTTTCATCAATCTCCTTACCATTTAATTGCTAACATCCATTATGAGAGATTTATCTTTTTATTTGATTTGATAAATATGTCCCTTTACTAATAAATGTACAAATAATTCTATACTATTATCTTTTTGTGATACAAGGAAATTAGTATATAGGGGATAAAGAGAATCATAATGTAATTTTTAATTTTTCTTATTAAAGAAATTTGGCAATATAGATTAGCAATTTAAAATTATGGTATTATTGTCTTAAAATAATTTTGTTTTATTCTTATTGAATTAGCATAAACTTATTATTGGATTTAATATTTTGTTCAAAATATTCAAGGTATTATTATATTTAGTTACATGGTATACTATAATTAACTTACCAAACAAGCTTTAATTAAATATTCATAACTTATTTTATGAGTGAGTTAATGATGGTATGCTCCAAGTCAATGTTTTTATTTTATTCCTCCTTGATTAATTTAACTAGAATCAAATACTCATGCATGGTAGCATCTTGAACTTTCCCCAAAAAGGAGCTTAGTTATTCCCAATGGAAATCACATGCATTTCAATAGTTATATTTTATTGATTAATCAACATAGGAAGGGGGGGAAGAATATGATGAAAAATGTCTTGATTTTATATAGTTAAAAGATGTTTTGATTACACAATTATTTGATTAATTTTATTTATGGGAAGAGGTGATTAATGAGATAGGTATAGTATCTAATTTTGTTTCCCTTCTTTTTTCTCATTTACATTATCTATTATCAAATATTTGTTGAATTTCAAATCCATCCAAGTTAGAGGAGTATAATAAAATGTATCATTTACATAAGTATTAATATTTTGTTAATTTTTATGTAAAAATAAGTATTTATTGTAATCATATAAATTCACATAACATGCCTTATGATTGATTAGACATGCATCATATGCTCTCACCTCACCCATTTGGAATCTTGGTTATACACATGAGAATTGTGTGTGTTATTTGGGTTGTTGACACTCAAATGATCTTAGATATATTTCATACATTATTAATCGAGTTAGTAATACTTAACTTATACCATTGAGTTATTAAGTTTAAAATCAATATTTTTTTTAAGGATGGCATGACTTTTGTTTGAAATAAATATTAAGTTGTTAATCACGATCATGTCATATTGTTGTTCCTATCTGAAATGCATTAATACAAAACCTTTTTGTGGTTTTTCATTAGTCCAAGGTATGACAGTTATTAATAGAATGGTATAGATAATTTAATATTTATTCTCGTGACATAGTGTTATTATTAGTACATTTGGAATTAGTACGGTCTTCATTATGATTATAGAGATGGTGATTTTATTTTTATACATTTTAGGAAACTTTCTTGGTTGGGTTAAATATTACCTTTTTGACAATTGTGGTTATTATTATTATATGTAGTGAGACAATTAGGAAATATTTCATGGTAGATTTACATCACCAAGTATGGCTTGGAGCTCGCCTGTGTTGTTCTACACCATTCTTGGGGTCTCTGTGCTTAACCTTCCATTTAATAAGTCACCAAATCTTCACTGCAACTAATAAATGTCAAGCAACCTTGAGATGGCTTTCACCTGGACGCAAGGTACAAGCAAGACAAATGAAATTTTATTGCCTCTTTCAATTCTGTGTGGCGAACAAGGAGGTTGGAGGCTCAACATCCACCCATTCACTTTAGGTCTGTATACTTCAATTGCAATATTCTTTTGTTATTGTTGTTTTCCATTCATTTATTCTATGTATAATTAGTGACCTGTAGATTGAATTTGCACATAAATTGGGGCATTTTAAAGCTATGGTAGATTCCTATTTTTGTAGCAAAGGTTGGTATTGTCAACAAATTCGAGTGGTCCCAATATTATAATATTTAGAATTTATATTACTACAGTTACAACTATCATTGCGCTTTTAACCGTGGATTTGAATGGTGGTGCCTAAGCCCTTCTGAAACAAAGATCCAAAGTCAAATAATTTAAGGTATATAAATCTTCCCTTGGCTATCGAACATCCATATCAATGTGAGACTATTAAACGAATCTTAGTTGTTCATCATCTCCCATCATTTATTTCACTGGAAATTTATTTTTTTGTCATTCCTTCCTGCCTCCCATGTCGCCGCCAGTATCCGCTCATCCAAACTCTTCCTTGTTGGTAATATCTCTTGCTCAAATTTGGCGAGCTGCACCTAGAAATAAGGATTCGTCAGGGTTTTAGAGTATGATTATTAAAATGAAAATTTATAGCCAAGATCCAAATAATGAACGCATTTAGATTTTAATGTTACGACATCCTATCCTACATAGTTATGTACTAGTATAAGTATTGTATAGTTCATATTTAATAAATTATAAATAATTTAGTTATATGGTCGCCCTAAAACGAGATCCAGCTATCCATGCTACCTCCATCCACCAAGCTCATCCCTCAAGTTTCTGCACGCTCAAGCAATCATGAGAAAATAGGGTTGGGGAAAGAAAAGAAATAGGCATTGAATTATGGCAATGAGCATGCTTAAAAGTTAGTCTTAAGAAAAATAATTTACATTTTCTTGCGATTTTTCCCCCTGTCCTTCAATATATTGCTAAAGTATATCTTGCTATCGGTGTAATCATTGCACCTCATTAAGGTGCATGCACTAGTTTATAAATTTTTTATTTGAAATCTGACTTATGCATCTCAACCCCAAACCCTTACCTCACCAACACTAAAAATTAATAACCCTAATAACAAATATATCAATTATAGTATGTATATTAATCTAGAGTATATACCTAGTGATTCTTCAAGGTAGTATTATGACATTACCAAAAGATGTCCAGTGACTAGTTTTAGGAAACTTTGGTAGGATTGTACTAAAATTTAAAAACCTTGGTGTGACCATTGTTTCCTTTGTTAACTACACTAGAGTTGGGATTAATCAAGTTGACGTAGGATTATGAGGCTTTGACACAATACAAGGCTATGGTGTAGATAAAAGTCAATTTCATGACCTACCAAGGCAAACATAGTAAATATCATTTCCTCTAATTAAGCTATACAAAGTGATCTATATGGGATTTGGAACACCACTTATAAACATCCCATCCCTCTTTACACATTTTCCAACCTCTCATACCTTTCATATCACATAATTAAATTTCCCCTTTCATCCTAACACTAAAGTGATATATTAGGTCACATTTTTTATTTAATAAAACCTAATATGCATACACATGATAAAGTAATGATTTAGAGGTGAATCCCCTAGGATGCAAAGGGGGTGCGTATCAAAATCATTAATTTGAATAGAAATACAATTAGGCATGTTTATCAGTACCCTAAAAACACACAAGATATGACATTAGTTTACCAATTGATTTCCCTAGGATTGTTTGTAGATAATTTAAAATATCTCATGGTTGCATATAATTCAAAAAAAATCACTCAAACTAATTGACTCTTTTAATTGATGTTGGAATGCACTCTGAAGTGGATTTCCTAATTGGCTTCACTATATGAATATTATGTTTGTTTCATACATAATATATGATAATTCATACTATTTATAATCATAATCTATGAAACCAAAAGAATGAAAAATAATACAAGCATGCTTTACAATAAGATAATGTTAAAGTTATTGGCCACTCCAATTGCACATAACATAAATCCAAGAAATGAAATAAAAATATATCAAATGTGGCAAGTAATAAAATAGGTATACCTAAGTAGTGGATTAATTTTTCTTATGCCCAATTTATTTTATTTGTATTTCATATATAACATCAATGTAGGGTGTTTTATAACAACCAAGACCAAATTATTAGCATACATCATTTATTTGTCTATGATTCGTCTTATAGAGTGAGGGATTTTATGTTCATGAGAATGCTTAATGCTTATCTTCCTTTTTTCTACAATTCTTTTAATTATATGTGTAAATACAATTCCTCTATCCTTTGAATATCAATGTGTAGACTTAGGAGGTACATTAGTAACTATTGTAAGGGAACATATTTCCCTTTAACTAGATAGACTTAGGAGGTACATTAGTAACTATTGTAAGGGAAAATATTTCCATTTAACTAGATTAGGAGAGGATGGCATAGGATGGAAGGTAAGCTTAGTAGATGTATAAGTCATATGGATAGTAGGAAAATAAGGATTGAAAAGGTTATTCATGATAAAACATTGTAAAGTCCATTCTAATCTCTTATGACCTAGGGAAAGAAAAATGGTCAATGAAAGCATGAGCTAAATTCATGGTGTAAATTAAATAATATGCATTAAACTATTATATAAGTTGTATTACTTAAGTAAAATCTAAATTCACTTTAATAAGTAAAATATCATCATATAAAGATAAAGATGTAGAAGAATTGTTGAACTCTATTCATGCACTAGTTACTAAAGAGGACAATGATTACTTATTGAAACCATTTTCTTTTGAGGAAGTCAAGTGAGTAGTCTTTTCAATGCTACTAGATCTGGGTGATCCCACAATATTGGTTTACAATTTTTGGCCAAACTGGACACTGAACTAATTTTTTTTAACTAAATCTTCACTTTCGGGCACCTATAGCAGCTAAACCTTGAGGAATTTGAAGATGATGCAAACTAGTGATTTGTGATATTTTGTATGTAGATTCTAAATATATTTTTTTCAAAAATTTTGGAATCAGATTGCACTTTTTTTTCCATCTCCTTCAAAAACTAGTTTTTTTTCAGTAAACACCATTTTTAAGGAGTGACGCTCATCGTATAACACAACTCTTTTTCCATGAAGGATAAAATTCTAATTTTTTCATCAAAATTCTTTTTGTTGGATCAAGGACTTCAATATCTGGTGCAATCATATTTTTCAAAAAAAATTGATAATCTTCTATTTTTCCACGTAATGTGAGAACAAAGAGCTTGATTTTTGGTGAAAACCTACATTCACAATAAATACAAAATAAATATAATAATTAATTAAATTTATTTAAAATTATACTTTGTGAAGCTTATAAGAATACATACTTACAAAATAAATTTTAAATAAATTCATTTGATCCCCCAAAAGGTAAATCAAAAGTGGTTTTTTATTAGCATTTTGATAGGTGTAAAGGAGACTCCGTTATAGGTATGGTTTAAAACTAGTGGGGTTCTATCCAAGTGGGTTTGATATAAGGTAGTTTGATCAAACCCTCTTCAATTGGAATGCTTTAAATGGAACTTTTTAAGGCTTAAATCATTATATTTTCTAAAAATATGTGATTTCAACAAAAATCAGAATCTCCCAGAAATTGTAAACCAGCTTTGTGGGATCACCCAAATAAAGCTCTTGGGCCTGATGGATTCACAACTTTATTCTTTCATAAATGTTGGGATTTTATAGGTTATGATGTTTTTTTGGCATTGGAGGAGTCTAGGAGAATGGGGAATATGATTAAGCAGTTCAACTCAACACACATTGCCATCATCCCAAAAGTAAAGGACCCAAAAACATTTGTTGAATTCAAGTCAATATCTTTATGTAATACAGTCTACACATTTTTTACTAAAGCTATTTACTTGATAATTCATCCACTCATTTCTAGAATAGTGTCTCAAGAACAAGGTGGATTTGTTCCTGGAAGAGAGACTTTGGAAGGTGCTATAGTTTTTCATGAGGTCCTGCATACTATTAAAACCTATAGTATTTTTTCTTTCATGATTAAATTGGATATGATGAAATCATATGACAGAGTGTGCTAGGAATTTTTGGTTCAGGTGCTTAAGAAATTTGGCTTTAGTAATAGTGGGTGTAAGTGGATCCTCTCATGCCTCTCAGGAGCAAGGTTTCCAGTTATTATAAATGGATCTCTAGTAGGTTTTTTGGGTCTTCCCAAGGAGTGAGGCAAGGAGACCCTTTGTCTCCTTTACTATT
This sequence comes from Sequoia sempervirens, assembly GCA_007258455.2. Taxonomy (NCBI): domain Eukaryota; kingdom Viridiplantae; phylum Streptophyta; class Pinopsida; order Cupressales; family Cupressaceae; genus Sequoia; species Sequoia sempervirens. The sequence goes on along the minus strand of VDFB02026401.1, from coordinate 17,581 downwards.
TATTTTAATGGTGGAAGCATTACGTAGGTCTATTCAAAAGGCTCACTCACAAGGATTATGGCAAGGGGTCTCAATTCCAAATACAAGTGTCTTAGTAACTCATTCTCTATTTGTAGATGATACATTTTTGTTTGGTAAATCTTCATTGGTTGAAGTTGCATAGGTCAAATCACTGCTTGAAAAATATTCTTCTGCATCAAGACAAAGTATTAATGCATCCAAGTCCAAAGTATACATTTTCAACACAAAAGTGGCTATACAAGAAGAATGGTTGCTTTGCTAGGTTTCCAAAAATTAGAACTTTTGTGTACTTACTTGGGCATTCCTTTCTTTATGGGTACAAACAAATTATCTTTGTTTTGGAATAAGGTGTTGGAGAGAATAAAAGCCAAAATGCTTGCTTGGAAAGCTAGATGGTTGACATTGTCTGGTAGAATCTTGTTGATAAAATCTATCTTTGCAGTAATTCCAAATTATTACTTGGTTGTATTGCATGCCCTAAAGTTTGTTATTCTACAAATTAAAAAACATATAAAAAAATTCTTGTGGAAAGGAAACCTAGATGACAAGAAGAAAATTCTTTTAGTTTCCCTAGAAAGTATGTGTTCAAATAAGGTGAATGGTGGAGTGGGGATTCATAATTTAACATCAAGGAACTTGGCATTAGGAGTAAAGTTGGCATGGAAAGTGTATGCCAAGCTAGATTTGAAACAGTGCAAGTTGATGCAAGGTAAATATTTGGATAATGAATCCCATCCAGAATCTTTACAATATCTAATCCTACAAGTGGTTCTATTATGTGGAATTTCATCTTGGCTTGTAGAGACATTATTCCCTACTTGTCATGGGAAGTAAATAATGGTGAACAAGTTTTTTTCTGGAAAGATTCATGGAACAATTTACCTCCTCTCAATTACAATCAGGATTTGTAGTTGGCAGAGAACACTTTATCAGCATCTTGGGGGACATAAATAAAGGACTATGTTCTTTCGTCAGATCCATTGACAGGAAACCAACTAACCAGAGAATTACCTTGACAAACATATTGCATAAAAGAACTGTGTTTCTTTCTAACAATCTGGATAAGTTAGATTGGGCGCCATCTAAGAATGGAAGCTATATAGTTACCCAGGGGTATAAACCAATTATTTTTCAAGCATCTCAAGCCCAATCCCAACGAGCATATGTTTTTTGTTGGAGCTCAATGGTACTGCCAAAGTACAGTCAAAAGTGGGTAGTTTTGCTTGGTTGGCATTAAGGAATCGTATCTTGACAAGTGACAGGTTGGTGAAATTGGGTATAGTTGAACCCTTCCAATGTGTTTTGTGTAAAGAGGCATATGAAACATTGGACCATTTATTTGTTACTTGTTCAATGACACAATAAATTTGGGCATTCAAAATGGGGAAATTGAATATATCTTTTCCTTTTCCTAAATCGTTATGGGACCTGTTCACAAGTTGACCAATTCTGTATAAAACACTGCCCTTTGCATGTATTTGGACAATCACACCAATAATAGTAGTTTGTTCACTTTGGTGGGAAAGAAATAGACACATTTTTAGAAGTCAATCTGCATCCATTCAACAAATCAAGGAGAAGGTTGAATAATTAATATCAGAAGTTTCAAATTCTTATGTTTGCAACCACAAAGCAGTTACCTCCTTGTTCACCAATTGGGATGATTTTATTCTGCACCATTGGAAGCATATTTCATTTCCTTTTAAAGGATCTTTATTTGCTTCAAATTTTTTCAAGGTGGATAGAAGCAAGATAAAGTGGATGCCCTCTAACTTAGAATTCTTTAAGCTCAATTTTGATGGTGCTTCAAGAGGAAACCCTGGTATATCAGGTGCAGGATTTTGCATCTGTGAATGGAAAGGCTCGTTAATTGCAGCTAAAGCATTCCATTTTCCTATTGGCACAAACAATATAGTGGATTCTCAAGTGCTCTTGCATGGTTTGAAAATGTAAAAGGCTCTTAACATTAAAAATCTCCATGAAGAAGGTGATTCTTTATTGATTGTTAATGCTTGTAAGGAAAAGAAGATATGTAACTAGAAAATAAGATATATTCTCATGAAGGTTTGGGCATTGTTATCCTCCTTTGAAGGTATTTAAATCTCTCACACACATCGTGCGGGAAATAAATTTGTAGATAACCTTTCCAATTTGGGTTGTGATCATAAAGATTTGGAAATTATTCAAGATGATGAGTGTTAGAAACCAAGATCACCTGCATGCAAAGGGATACCTATCACATGCAAAAGATATGAAGAACCAAAGAAGATGTTATGTAGACCTTACAGTAAAAATGCATTAAGAGAATCAAGTATTACAAAGAGATCAATCCTTATGAAGAAGATCAAGAAACCCTAAAAGGGAAACCCTAAATGAAACCCTAGTGTGCACACTTAATAATTAATAATTAATTAATTATTAATGTGCCTAATTTTAGCTTAAGTAACAAAGAGGAATAAGTGACTTAATTAATTAATCAATATGATTTAATTAATTAAGCATAATAACTTATTACTCTAACACCCCCCCTTAAGATGAACTTAGGAAGAAGCTAAAACACTAGAATAAGATGCATGAAAGCAAAGATGGGTCCCAACAACTAGGCCTGATCAGGTACCCATTTACAAATGCAAGAATGAGTAAGAGAAGGAAAAACCCAGTGGGACAAAACCCCCCTTACAATGAGATGACATGCTGCAAAGAAACACTGGAAGAACTCTGTAGAGTAACACTGGAACCTGATACTGGCAAGCAAGGAAATATTCTTCTGTTTACTACTGAAACCAGATGAGAGTCACTAATTGACTCAAGGAATCATGATAAAGCAACAGCAGACTCGATGCCATAGAACACTCGAAAACTCCAAACGGGAACAACCCTGGAATCTGTGAAGCAATAGGAGATGAGATGATGACATAATCTAGAAGCCATGTAACTCGATGCCAATGCCAAACTGAGACTAAAACTCTTCCATGGGAAGGAGTACCATACAGACTCTAGAACATTAACCATAAAAACATGGCCCTCAAACTGAGATGGATCCAATGCGGATCATTAACCATAGGCTCTCAATCTAAAGTGTGAACTGGATGTGAATCAACAATGTGTCTAGCTAAGCAAAGATATGGCCAAAAGAAACTAAGAGACTAGATAAACTCATGTGAGTTTCCATCAAAACAAGATGGAGATAGAGATCAAAGTGAAAAACTACACTCTAATCAGATTATTATGCAAGAAACCCCCCTGAAAAGAACTTTATCATAGTTCATTTATTACAATAACCTGACGATTGTAGAAGGAGAGAATACTAAAAATGCATAATTAGAAAAATAAAATAGACCTCAAATCTGTGTAGAGGACTGAATCATCTTTCCAACGCTGCAAGAATGACGAAAAACGGAGCACCGAGTCAAAAGATATGCCCTCTGGAGTGAAAACCACAAGATCTGAGTTCAAAGGCCTGCAAAACAAATTTGGAGAAAGATCTGGTAAAAAAACTAGCACCACTAGATCGGCGTTAGAATCAGCTTTCCAACGATATCTTGTTTGTGAAAAATAGAGATCGTACACAAAAACTACACTCGATTTCGTGAACATTGCTCCAAAAGGCCCAATGAGGGCTGCAGGGGCCCCAAGGGCTAAAAAAAATTTGGCCCCTGGTCCTGTGTGCGACTAGGGGCTTGCAGGTAGGGGGCTAGGGTGGAGCCCCTAGTTCTCCATAGAACCGCCGCTGCAGCAAAGGGGGCTAGGCGGCTGGGCGGGGGCTGGGCGCATAGTGCCCGGTCCCCCATAGGACCCCGGCCTCCGCGCTGGGTGCTCGCAGGGGTTGACCAGAGTTGTGGCGATGTGCTGGGGGTGCTTCCCGGTGGCCGCCGGGTGGCGCGGTGGTGGCCGCCTGGCTTCTGTGTGGGTGGCGCATAAAAACTAATGAAAATTTTCAAATTTTTAAATTTTTTTGAAATTTTTCAAAAAAATATGCCTCGAACTACGTGTTGGGGAGGTCGTACGGCCCCCCAGACAAATTTTGTTTGCCTCCCAGATCAACTACACCAAAATGGACGATTTGACAAGCGTTTCTATGGTTTTGGGATGTTGCGAACGCGATGGCAACGTCCGTTTGAGACCATAGTGTCCCGAAAAGATGGATACCTGTCACATGCAAAAGATATGAAGAACCAAAGAAGATGTTCTATAAACCTTATAGTAAAAATGCATTAAGAGAATCAAGTATTACAAAGAGATCAATCCTTATGAAGGAGATCAAGAAACCTTAAAAGGGAAACCCTAAATGAAACCCTAGTGTGCACACTTAATAATTATTAATTAATTAATTATTAATGTGCCTAAGTTTAGCTTAAGTAACAAAGAGGAATAAGTGACTTAATTAATTAATCAATATGATTTAATTAATTAAGCATAATAACTTATTACTCTAACAACGAGGACCTTAAAAAATACCCTATACTTCAAGACAGAGTAACAGCTGAGGCTCCTTCAATTCTAAATTAGATAAGGTTTTTTTGAGCTATTTTGATGAGTTTCTATTTCCAAATCTTCATTCAATGTTCAACTACTATTATTTATGAGGTGTCAAGGGTTGGCACTTTGATGGCGAAGCATATTTGGAAACGATTATTTGCTACACCATACTCTGTACTTCAAGTTGTTGCTGGCGTACTTGAATGGTAACCTCAAGATGTTGATGGATTACATGGGATGTGAAGGAGATTTGATTATGCCACCATTTCCAAGCAGCCAAATTTGATCATAATCCAATAAGAACATGGGTTTTTATAATCTTTTTCTATTTTTCAGGTACTTGAGGTTATGATGATTTGAAATGCAATTCATGTAAATGATATTTGGTGGCCTGCTTCGCATGATCTCACATGTTATCAACTAGTGGGGCATTAATGGGCACACCTCCTCATGTTTTAAATCATGATTATAATTGAAATGCGGAGCCAAGATAGGTGAAAGGTATAGTGACACATAGCCTTCTCTATTCACCTGACTTTTCTTCAGTAAGTGACGCATGTCTATGAGATGGCACTTCGCCCATGGAACCTTCGTGTCAACTTTAAGGTGCAACTATGGGAAAGGTCGTTTGAGGAATATCTCTCACATGACTACTTGGAGATGGTTTTCAAAGTGGAATGTCCCAGAGTCAAGGATGGTGTATGAACGGTGCTTGGTGTGGATGTAACGAGTCCGAGAGCAAGAAGGATCATGTTCCCTTCTCATGTGTTATATATTTTCCTTTCAAATTTAATGGATTTAGTTTAGTCTTTGGGGGAGTTAGAGGACATTGCAGAGAAATTAGTGAAGCCACAATTTCCTGAAGATAATGTTGTCCTAATTGTTGCGCAAGAGTATAACATCTTCAGTGGAGAAGGGTACATAGGTGGTCTTTTCCCTAGAGAATTTATTAAGTGCCAAGGTTTTGAGGAGGTGTATGATGCTTTCAAATTGGCCCTGCAACATAAGAATGACAATATATTGTTAAGGGCTTTGAGGAAAAATTGTTGAAGGATTTGTACTTCAATGGATATTGATATTAAGGAGAAATATTATGCTCTTGCTTTTCTTCGTGCTCATACTCCTCATCTACCCCTCAATGGCTTTCAATCAAGGTTGACGCAAAGGGAGTTTTTGTCTATGCCTGTGGAGGGTTGTTTGGAGGAGGCACCTATGTGAAATGCTCAAGAGGAAGTAAATGGTGTCGACTACAATCTCATAGCTTGTACGAGAATTGATTGTGAAGTGCAAACAATAAGGGTGCCTAAGATAGGGCATGGTTTCTTTGGTGATGGACTGCAACCACATGAAGGAGTTGAAGCCCAAGATGAAAACTCTGTTGGAATAGTGTGTATGGAGGAGTAGTACAATCTTCAACATCAAAGAATAGAAAATTTTCTCAGCATTTAAGTACAAGAATGGTTTCAAGGTTTCTCTAGTTATTAAAGTTGTTTTTTAGTCATTTTTGTGTCCTTATATGTTGGTATATTAGGTTGTTTAGCTTGAACTACAAAATTTGATATAAAGTTATATATTTGTATATGGTTATAGAAATTTTGTAATGGGTAATTCTCGGTATTAAACGATACATATGCAAAATAGACTTAATGTGTATTCATTAGATTTATAGATTCCAAGGTAGGGCTAGCAGATGTTTTCCATTTTGGAGAAATTTGATACATGTAATACCTTTTATTAAATATAATATATATAGGCTTCTATGCCTTTTATCAAAAAAATAATATCATCATATAAATTTTCATAATTAGTAGGAAAGGACATCTAATTTAATATGTTATGAAGAATTTATAGTATCATCATAATCATAATGTTTTAGTTCTTCACTAACGTTCATAATATCATTGTGTAATACAAAAAAGGTGATGAAACATCACTAGAATGACTACACGGGAGGCTAATAAAATATCGTGATTATCATTAGGGTTTTCTTTGTATTTGTGGAATGATGATGATCATTAAAAACATATCATGTGTGGAATAAGGTATCATATCAAAAGGAGCATGGACAAAAGGTTATAAATATTTTTGAAATCACAAGTTTCTATTAACAATGTCTAAAGGTGTTATTAAATGGTTGATAAATACAAATATTTATAGTCTTATTTTCTAAATAATACACAAATGACTTCCAAAAAATATAAATGTGTAGTATGGTCATAAGGTTACAAATATGTGTGCTTATCGACCATTTGATAGAATGTTTAGGTATTGTTACTAGCTAAGTTTAGATAAAGATGTATGATGATCATAGTGAAAAGGATATCATTAGATGTGTGAGTATCACTCTCTATTACTTGAAAGATATAAACATAAAATCCCTTATGGAACCATATTATTAGTTTTTCTTGGTAGGCAGATATATTATAATAATTAGTAACATCTATTAGATTTAATAATGAATAAAGAAATAACAATATTAAATCTTCCTAAAAACAAACAAACATTATAATGAAATAAAAGCAAAGAATTTGATAAAATTTGAATGGTTACATTAAAGATGTTGTAATTAAGGAAATGGTTGCATATATAGGTTTTAGGATGCATGAGCCAAGATGACAAGTGTCCTAAAAAGGTTGAGTGAACCTTGGTGAACTAGGACTAACTCAACATGAAGGAATAGTGGTGTCAAGATAACTTGTCTTGATGAGAGAGATGTGACATTTGAATATTGTTATTCAAGGAGTGAGTGAGGTAGAGGTAGCATGTTTTCCCATCAATTAAAGACATGATATGTGTTATTCTTTCCTAATTTATCTAAGTAAATAAATAGAAACTGCCAAAGTAAACTTAAATATAAGGTGTAATAAACAATTAATTACACTAGCATACCTCCTTAAGTGCAACATGGAGAAAAATGAGTCTTGCTAAGATAAGCCATATAATGTACTTGTTTATAATTTGATAAAATCCTAAGGTACAAAGAGGAGTGTAGCCCCAAAGGAAAAGAAATAGAAAACTCATAGTAAAAACTTCATCCCAAGGAGAGTAAGATGGAGTACTAGATGTCCCCCCATAAGTGATAGTGTCACATACCCTTAAAAGAGCTCAAATATGAATGCATGCATTCTCCATAGATGGTTTGGTGAAAATGTATGCAAAATGCATCAATATAGGATAGTAGTGAATATCAATGATCTCCTCCTATTTAAGATATCTAATGTAATACATATGGATCTTAATATGTTTGGTTTACTAGTGATTTTAAACCAAATTCATGGATATCACAAGGGAACTCTAGTTATCACAAGTAGATGATCAACAATCACTGATAGGAGACACCAAACTCGGTGAGGATGTGTTGAAGCTAAATGGATTGACATTCATAATCCCTCTATATTTTTCCTACAGATGAAAGAGCAATAGAATATTGGTTTTTTCTTGACTAATAAATTAGACCAAATATAAGGTAAAATATGTAGCTAGATATTGAATTGTTATCCTCAAAGTCAATTACCCAATTAAAAATTATATATCCTACCAAATGCATCTCTCTACCTATTGCATAGTGTATCACATATGTGTGTGCCCCTTGTACACGGTGTTGTAAATGCTTGGCATATTTCTAATAAACCTCACAAGGTTCTTGTGTAAAGTGAGATCATGCAAACAACATAGGAAATATAAGGATGAGTATGTTTGAGGTATATGAGACTCTCCATAAGTTGTTGATATATGGTAGCTTCAAAAAGGGGAGTCAAAAAAATGTCCCTACAACTTGACTCTTAGTAAAAAGGAGTCATTGTGGGCTTACGAGTAGTCATCTAAACCATGAGAGAAGATCTAGAGCATATTTAGGTTGAGCAAAACTTATCTTGGAATCACTTTATGTGATCTCAATTCCACATAAGTAATGTAACAATAGTGTGTCATATAGAGCAGATTATATGGAGCAAATAAGGAATACAAAACTTATAGTGATGGCCTTGAGTTGTCAATGTACACAATGAAGAGGAGAAGTTCATCATCCTATTGCAAAATATAGTAGATAAGGTGAAAGTGACATTAAGTTAAACCAAGATAAATAAAGAAAAGATATGTCTTGGCATTCCAACCCCAAGGGGTTTGTTTGAAGCTATAGGGGGACTCCCTAAGTTTGCATAACAAGGGTGAATCATGAATGAACCTTGTGGTTGTACTATATGTGTGTGTGTGTACACACACACACACACAAACACACACATATACTCACTCTTGTAGATCACCAAAAAGAAAAACACTCTTAACGTCCATCTAATATATAGGCTAGTAATAAGTGATAGCAATGACTAGAGTGAGGAAGATGTAATTTATTTTGGTAATAGGTACAAAGGTATGTGTATATTCTATGCCAAGAACTTGTGAGAATCCTTTGGCAATAATTCATGCTTTATACTTGTCAATTATTTCATCTACTAGATAGTTGGTTTGAAACATCCACTTGCATCAAAGTGTCTTTCTTCTTTTAAAAAGTGGAGCTAAATCCCAAGTGTTATTCTTGATTGAGGAAAAATATTCTTCCTCCATCACAATGCTTATTTCTTCTTGAAATGATTATGGGTCTAACCTTGGGTTATGCATGTTGAGGCAAATCTTGATACTATGACTATTAAGCAAAATGTACCTAGTTGAACATTTTGTCATATCCTAGGGTCACCTGCTTTGATTTTGATGAATTAATAGGTGATTTATAAACTTTGATGCTTTTTAGACATCATGGTGAGGTATATTTTATACAAAAGTGCCTCAAAATAGATGCTACCTACAAAATCTCCAATCAAACCCTACAAATAATTATTTTGATAGTTGACTATATTGTATTTGATTTGAAACATATAAAACTCTATCCTAAATAAATTGACCCTTTTGAATCTAATAGAATAGTTTGTGTCTTCCATTCAAGCCTCATACAATGGGTGATTAAAAATCACCCAAATTGTAAGAATATAAACCTAAGAAAAAATAGTATTGTATTTGAAATATAAATGCTTCCTTGATTGCCTTGGTCCAATACCATATTAGATTTAAAAATGACTAATAAGAAACAAATATTTCTTTTTTTCTAGAAACAAAACATTATGATATAAATTTAAAAGCAAACAAAAGGAAAGAAATTGATAAAATTCCAATATAATGTTTCAATATGTTGTAATGAAGGAAATTCCTACATAAATAGGCTTTTGGATGTATAAGCTAAGGTGACAAGTGTTCCAAAAGAGGTCGAGTGAGCCTCAATCAATTGGGGGACTGATTCAAGTGCAATAGTTCAACAAAGCTCATCTTAATAAAGGAGATGTGTCACCTAATTATCATTAGTCAAAGAGTGAATATGATAGAGATAACATGTGCTCCAATCAATCAATGAGATGGCACATGCTCTTATTTCCTAATTTATCTAAGTAAATAAATAAAAATTACCTTAAATAAAATTAAATACAATAAATAATTTATTACACCAACTTCTTTTCCAATAAAATTAAAAATTTATTTTATTTAAAAATTCACTAATCTTTTTTCCAAAAAATTTACACACGTATCAATATTTTTTTTCTAACATCTTTTAAAATTTTAAATATTTATAAATTGTATTTTTCGAATTTTTAATTGACTTGTTTCCACTAAAAAAATTTCTTTTAATTTTTATCATACATCTAAATTTTCTATCTAATTTAATTAGATGCTTTAAAAAAAGAAGTCATCATTTGCTAAATTTTAATTGTTACTATAATAATTTTTATTTTCAATATAAATGACAAGTGCCTTTCCTTTCATTTACTATCTATAAATATTAAATGAAGTAACCAATTCTTTCTTTTACTTGCCCTAAAAACAATCCAATAATATTCCTTGAATTTCCCGTGCAATTAAAAAATATATAAAAACAACTTTGCGGATGAAAATACTAATTTTCTTTGGAAATTTTAATTATATTTAAGTGATTTTAATTATATAATGCACAAGAACACGTCATTGCTGACCTCATAGAACACTTTTGAGAAATTTGAAAAGAATCTTATTTATATATATTGTTTTTGTTTTAACATTATTTGTGTCTTATGGATCACTTTCATGTAACATAAAATTGATTTAGTTTTATTCCACGTTTGTGTGGTGTGTTGTACTTGTTATCTTAGGATATTTAAAATATTTAATGTTATTTTGATTATTGAAGAATAAAAGGAATCATATTTGTCGTATTATTATATAGATCATTTGTATGTTTATATATAATATATTCCATATTTCACATCAGAGTTTAGTTGGTTTATTAAAGAAGTTTGACCTTGAAGAACTCATTCATTTATACATTAGCAAACTCCTAAATGATGTCATTGACCATCACCTTGATGGATTTAATTATTAAGAATATGAAGGCGAGTAACTTTTCAAGCACACATTCTATTAGATCAATCTCGTGCACCACAAATCAAATCAACCCCATGACACTCAAATCTAAACTATATAAATTTATGAGCTGACACATAATTTGGGACAATTATTAAACTAAAGATTCTGAACATTGATTTTAATATGGTATAAGAAATTGATCGTGGTCTAAAAGAACACTTTTTATGGAGGATTTTATATCACCCACAAGTTCATTTTTCTATTGATATATCGACACAAGCCTATGTTGATACATCTTTAGCTAAGAGCCAAGGACTAAGGGGCGTCCATTTTACCAAAGTCGCCTAAGGCACAATCACATCCTCATACCTTATATCATACCTCTAGGGGGTTTGAACCTTAGTGGATGACATAATCAAGGAACATATTATCGCCTTCACCAATTGTGCTCAACCAATTGAACTACACCCCTTTGATAAAAGAACAATTTTTTAACACATAATTTTATTATTATTAAAACAACAGTTATTTTTAAAAATGTTGATCCATCAAAACATATCACTTTTAAATACATTTAAAAAATATGGTTTGATTTTTTTGGGAAGCTAATCAATAATTTAGTGTATAGTACACTTATTAAATTGTGTTATATAAGTTAAAAGAACATATAAATTTAATAAAATAAAGTCAAAGTCGTGTCAATTATATGCAAACAACTAAAAGAATATAAAAAAGTGCATCATAATTGTTTGCTTTGGATATTTAACTATTTTGTTTTATTTTTTGTGTAGATCATAAATGTTTACTATTTAATTTGATTAATCTAGAATAGCAACCAACTTTAATGTTGAATATATTATTTCTATATTTTATATTTATTATGTTATTATTGGTTTAGATTTATATGATCTTTGTTTTTTATTAGGTTGTATTTATAGTTCTAATGGTTGGATAAGGTTATGTTAGGAACTTTTCATCCTTTAGTTTTATATGCTTGAATTTTAAATCTTTTATTTTTAGGCTAAATTCATTTTGTGATTTGTGAAAGGTCTCAAATTATGTGTTTATGGCTTGTATTTAAGGATATCATTTTAGGTTATTTAAAAAACCAATTTGTATCATATAGCATTTGCATTTAAACATACAATTGCATTAGTTTCAATATTAATTACATTAGCCTCAATTTTATTTGCATTTGTAGTATTTTCTATTAAACAAAATGAAAAAAAGAAGTATCCCTACCCTTACAAGTGCCAAATAATTGAGATAAAACAAGTCCCAATAGTAGAACTCATTATTTAGACTGCAGGAATTAGGTAGCCCCCCTATAAATTGTAGTGCACCTAGTAAACTTTTTTCACATGATTGGTGACGTTGGCACGACATGCCCTTCGGTACATAGGGACGAGAGAGATTAGACCTCGTGACCTCTTGCCTCCAACATGATACTTTATCCAATTGAGTTAGGACCTCGCCCCAGTAGAACTTGACTTCTATTAATGAAATCAATTATCTTTCCTTTCTCTATAGCAAGACCTAATGTTTTAAGTATACAACTGATTTGAACACACCCCCCTCTCAGTTTGCCCCAGTAAAACTTGACTTCTATTAACGAAATCAATTATCTTTCCTCTCTCTATAACAAGACCTAATGTTTTAAGTATACAACTGATTTGAACACACCCCCCTCTCAGTTATCCTATGCATCTAACAATTGGTATCAGAGTTGTGGTTCCTTGAACAAATCTTAACCACTTGAGGTAGTTCTAGATGGCGCACAAAAAGCGTGTCAAAGCTCCTATGTTCGATGGAACAAATTATACTTATTGGAAAGCCACGATGGAGTCCTTTTTGGTATCTGTTAGATTTGGTGTCTAGCAATCAGTTGTAAAAGGATATACTATGCCTACTCCTGGTCTGACAAGTGATGATGAGATCAAGGAGTATGAGAGCAATGGTAAAGCAAGGAATGCTATTCTAAGTGGTCTCTCTAATTTTGAACTTGGAAAAGTGATAAGTCTGAATCTACAAAAGATGTCTAGACAAAGTTGGAAAGTATTTATGAAGGAGATGATAAAGTCAAGCAAGCAAAGATGCAGAACTATAAAGCCAAATTTGAAGCCCTAAGGATGTCTGAAGATGAAGATATTTCCTACATGCTCAAAGTTGATGAAGTTGTCAATGTCATCAATGGTCTTGGTGGAAAGCTAGAAGAAAGCGAAGTGGTGAAAAAGGTATTAAGAACTCTTCCTAAAACTTATAGTTCTAAAGTTTATACTATTGTGGAAGCTCATAATTTGGATAATTATTCTAGAGATCAGATGTTTGGTGCTTTAATTTCTTATGACTGAGAGAATCTAGTCAAGATGCTACAAAGAACGAAATTGTCTGTAAAGTCTACAAAGCAGAGAAGGATGATGAATCAGATATGGATGATCTTGATGAGGTGGAAGAAAATTTTGTAAGGAGATTGAAAAAGGGAACTAGCAAATACAGAGGTAAGTTACCATTTAAATGTTTCAATTATAGAAAGATAGGTCATTATGCTTCTAAATGTCCAATCAAAGTTGCAAATGACAAACCTAAGGATCATAAAGGAAATTTTGTCAACAAGAATTATTATGTTGAAAGAGACAATGATGTATCTGATGATGAAGAATCTGACTATCCTTATTAGGACAGTGATGAATGCTTGTTCATGGCTCTAAAAGTTGGAACTAATGTTGCTAATCCTAAAAGATGTGTGAAGGAAAGTGCTCTGGTAATAGGTCATAACATTGAAGGAAATATGGTGACTACTTTTCATGCAAGAGAAGAGAGGAATTACTAGATAATTGGTAGTGGATGCTCAAATCATATGAAAGGTGATAAGAGTAAGTTTGTTAAACTTCAAAGGTATGATTGTTATCTTGTTAAGTTTGGTGATGATAAATCTACTAGGATTTGTGGAAAAGGTTCAATTAGTTTGATGACAAGCATAAAACAGATGATGTTCTTTATGTCAAGGGTCTTCGGCATAATCTTCTAAGTGTAGGAAAAATGTCTAGCAAAGGATATAATCTTGTGTTTCAGGATGGTGGTTGTGAAATCAAAAAAGGAAGCTCCAGTACTCTTGTTGTTGTTAGGACAAGAATAGAAGGTAATGCTTATCAACTCAAAGGTAGTGGTGCTAAATGCTTTATGCCTCAAATCAATGAAAGTTGGCTATGGAATAGAAGGATGGGTCACATCAACTTTGATAGCCTAGTGAAGATTAGTTCTATTTATGTTGTGAGAGATCTTTCAAATATTACAAATCCTATCAATGCAATGTGCAAGGAGTGTTAGTTTGGAAAGAAAACTAAGAAGAGGTTCAAGACTAAAGAATATTCTATCGCAGGTCCTTTGGGGTTGGTGCATACAAAATTGTGTGGACCTACTAGAATAAGAAGCTCATATGGTGACAATTATTTCATGCTATTGATTGATGATTATTCTAGAATGACTTGGGTGACATTTCTTAAAGAAAAATTAGAAGCCCTAGATAAGTTCAAAGCATTTAAGTCTATGGTTGAGAACGAAATGGATGTAAAGATCAAATAGTTAAGGTTTGATAGAGGTGGTGATTTCACCTCCAATGAGTTTAACAGCTTTTGTGAAGATCATGGAATAAAGAGGCATTTGTCAAATCCTAGGACTAGGTGAGTACAAGATCATGGGGGTCCAAAAAGTGGTGATATGACAAAAAAGTGGTTGACGACTTTTTAATCCAAATTTGATAAAAACGAAAAGGGTTTATTGAGAAAATTGTTAGCTTTCTAAAAATATAAGATATACCTTATTTGGAATTAAATAGATAATTATTATTGATTTTCTACATACATTCTGAGTAAAGTCCTGATTGATAGGTTGATTGAAAAATATCTATATTTTTTAAAGAATTTCACATTTTTTGAATCCAAAAATGTTGCACATTCTATGCATCCCATACTATAGGATAAAAAAAATAAAAAAAATTGAATTTTATAAATTTTTGACTAAGTTATGGTGATAAAACAAACAAGTTTTAATATTTGTAAAAAGTTTTAATAAAAAATTCATAACTAATTATTTACTTGCAAAAAATTTACAAAAAAAAAATGTGGCATATTCGGGTATGTGTCCTCTACTTATATTGAAAGTTTCAAAAAAAAATATTATTTTTTGCTTGTACTTAGGTTAGTTAGACATACACTTGCTTTTTAATTTTTCCTAAAAAATTTAGTACTACTACATTGAAATTTCAAATTTTCACCAAATAGATTTACTGTTTTCCAAAAATGGAATAGTATCTTAGAAACTAAATTCAATTTGCTACACATTTTGTTTTTACATATTTTTCAAATTATGTTAATAACTTATTCAAATTTTTATGTCAAGTTTCCTAACTCTACTTTTTTTATTTTTATTGCCACTTAAGGGCCTAGTTTGGACCCCCATGATCTTACACTAATCTGACTCCTTAGTATAATGGATTTGTGGAGAGGAAGAATAAAATAGTTCAAGAAGTAGCTAGGGAAATGATGATGGAAGAAAATCTACCAAATGTATGTTGGAGAGAAGCAATTCATACTGCAGTCTATATTCTTAACAAAGGTCAAACAAGAGTGAACAGTTCAAAGACTCCCTATGAGTTATGGTATGGTAAACCTCCTACTGTAAAGTATTTCCAGATTTTTTGGAAACAAATGCTATATTAGAAGAGATGAATAAAAATTAGGAAAATTTTCATGCAAGATCTGATGAAGGAATCTTCCATGGATATTCTATAAGAAGCAAAGCTTACCGATGCTATAATAAAAGGTTGAAGAAGATTGTTGAAAGTGCAAGTGTTAAGGTGGATGAAGAACCACTGTAGAGTTTTATACTGATAAAAAGATATGAATCTGATGAATCCCCTTGCAGTGAAGAAGAAAAGAATGAAGAAAAGGAAAAAATTATGACATTTGAAGAGGAAGAAGCTCTCAAAAAGATCCCTAAGACTCCTAAGTATGTGTAGAAGAATCATTTCAAAGATTGGATCATTGGAGATAAGAGAAAAGGTGTGTTGACAAGGAGAAAAAAATTTATGATCGAAGAACAAGTAAACTTTTGTTTGCTTTCTGAGGTGGAACCAAAATCAGTGAGTGAGGCATGCAAAATGAGAATATTGATCAAGGCTATGAAAGAACAATTGGAACAAATCGAGAAGAATCAAACTTGGGAATTGGTCCCAAGAATTGAAAACAAGAATGTGATAGAAACTAAATGGGTTTTCAAGAACAATTTGAGTGAGGATGGAAAATTTGTCAGAAACAAGGCTAGACTTGTGTGTAAAGGCTACAAGGAATATATTTTGAGGAGAATTTTTCTCTGGTGGATAGAGTAGAAGCTGTTGGAATGTTTTTGTCTTTTGTACAAATAAATACTTCAAAGAATATTAGATGGATGTAAATTCTACATTCTATGGACTCAAACAAGCTCCTAGAGCTTGGTATGCAAGATTAGGCAGGTATTTGTTGTAACAAGGATTTAGAAAAGGTACTGCAAATAGCAACCTTTACTTCAAGTTTGAAGGAGAATAAATCCTGATTGTGGTAGTGTATGTGGATGACATTATCTTTGGAGGAATTGAAGGTATGTGCAAGAATTTTTCAAAGGAAATGCAAAAATATTTTGAGATGTTAATGTGTGGGGAGATGAATTTCTTCCTTGGATTACAAATTAGTCAATCAGAAAAAGGTATTTTCATTTCCCAATCAAAATATGTCAAGGAAATGTTGAAGAAGTTTGGGATGGAGGATTCTAAGCTGGTGTGTACCCTTATGGTTACCGGTTATAAGTTGAGCAAGAATGATGAATCTCCTAAGGTTGATCAAAGAAAATATAGATCAATGATTAGTAGATTTCTATATCTAACTGCTACTAGATTAGATATCATGCATGTGCTTTTTCTTGTAGCTATGTTTCAAGAAGATCCCAAAGAATCTCATGTTGCAATAGTAAAGATGATATTTAGATACTTGAAGGGCACTCCAAACTTTGGTTTGCAGTATCCTAGGGGTACTAATTTCTCCTTGAGTGCATACACATATGCAGGTTGGGCAGGTTGTATAGATGACAGAAGAAGTACAAGTGGTGGTGCTTTCTTTCTTGGAATCATGTATTGGTTTCATGGTTAAGTAAGAAGTAGGATTCAATGTCTTTATCTACTGCAGAAGCAAAGTATATTGCAGCAACATCATGATGCACACAGGGGTTATGGATAAAGCAAACATTGAAGAATATAAGATTATCATATGATGAACCTCTTTCTATCTTATGTAATAATATAAGTGCTATTAATATCTCAAAGAACCCGGTTATGCATTCAAGAAAAAAACATATCTCTATCTGGTATCACTTCTTAAGAGAGAAGGTTGCAGAGAATGAGGTGAAGCTAGAGTATTTTCCTACTAAGAATCGGGTTGCCGATATTTTCATAAAGTCTCTTCCTAAAGATACTTTTGAGTATCTCGAGTGGAAGTTAGGGGTTATTTTCCCCCCTTCTTTCAATTAGATGCATAAGATTGTGCATCTGTTTGGGAATCATTTCAAGAATGATGTTGAAGGCTACCTCTCAGGGGAATAGGCAATAGTTTTGTTAGTTGGTGTAGTCAGATGGAGCATATTTTGTGCCCCTAAGGGGGAGAGTGCATAA
>VDFB02026400.1:0-12919 GCA_007258455.2 Sequoia sempervirens | reverse complement strand
ACCACTCCCTTATTACAAAATACGCACGTTCTTTCTTCCCAAGTTTCCTTAGGAGTCTTCCACCTACCAGTCTCACATCTAAGATGGTGGGACCCCGTTCTCAATTGAGCAATTAATAGCCTCGCTTTCCCTTTAATAGTTGCACCTAAATATGGTTTTTCACCATGTTCCTTAGCTGGGTTAAACTCTTTGATGTAATATGCTTTTTTTCGTCCGATCTGATTTGACCACATGACAGTCCTGAATTTTTCCTTCACATAGATTTTTATTTCACTGTTGGTGTCAGGACACTCATGTAATTTGATGTTCCACTTGTTCAGCCACTTGATGTTCTGTTTCATCCATGTTTTCTTTCTTCGGACTAGAATCTCCTCCATAACCGTTTTGGGCCACCGGTGGTTATCCATGTTTTCAACCCTTTTTAGATAACTTAACAACCGGGTTATCGCTGAAGCTTCCAAAGGAAAAGCTCCCGCCTCAGCTAGCAGGATTTCATAAGGAACAGTAGCTTTAACTTTGAGATTATTTGTTATTAGGTGTTTCTGGATTCTTTCTATCTGTCTCCAACTGCACTTTGATGTGTTGCTTCCCCACACTTCGCACCCATAAAGCACAACCGGCGTGACAAGTAAACCAAAAAGGGTTTTCTTGGTTTTCCAATCCCAAAGTTCAGCTTTTCTACACCTATTTTGGAGCAAATAATAGGCTTTCCAACCTCCCTGTATCCTTTTCGTTCTACAGGTTTCCCAACTGAGCTTATAATGGAAGTCAATCCCAAGATATTTGTATTCTTTCACTATATCAAGTGGGCTGCCTTCAAAAAGAAAGGTATGCTGTTTAATTTTTCTATTCAATGAGTAAATCATGATTTTGGTCTTGGATGTGTTCACTTGCATCCCAACTTCCTGACAAAAGTGTTCTAGGGCTTTTAGATGTTCTCTTAACCCATGAGCTGTTTTTGAGATTAGGATAAGATCGTCAGCATATAGAAGTAATTTTACTACATAACCTGCCAAATGGATACCATCCCCGCCTTCCTTGCTTAACCACGCTTCCAACTTATCAATGTATAGCCCAAAAAGCGTAGGGGATAGAGGGCAGCCCTGTTTAACTCCAATGTCACTGTCAAAACATTCTGACATACCTTCACTTGTTCTGATTTTAGCACTGACCTTCTCATACAGCCTATGAACAGCTGCTCTATATGCATTTGGAATGCCTAATTCTTCCATCCGAGACCATAATTTGTCTCTAGGCACTGTGTCGAAAGCTTTCTTAAAGTCTACAAAGCAACAATAAGCTTCCTCACCCTGGTTATCCCAAATTTTCTCAATCAAGTGTCTAAGGGTGATGCAGTGATCGATGGTAGAGTGCTTGGATCTGAAACCTGCCTGTCCCTTTGCTCTTTTGCCCTCATTTTCTGCCCATTTGCTGATCCTACGTTCAATCATGCTCCCAAATAGCTTGCCAAAGATAGAGTTGACCATAATTGTGCGATAGTTAGATGGGTTATTGATATCACCACTTTTAAATAAAGGGATGACCACACTGGTAGTCCACTCCATAGGAAAACCTTCCCGATTGACATTGTTGAAAATTCTTTTTATGTGAGGGGCAAGAATTTTAGTCCCCCATTTTAAAAATTCAGACTGTAGCCCATCTATGTCTTGTGCTTTGCCACTTGCTAAGTTCTTTATTCCTTGTTTAATATCATCCACATTGAATAATTCCGCTGGTGTGTTAATGACAGGAGGGTAGTCTTTCTCGTGGGCCCGCTCGTAAAGAAGTCTAGCATATTCTAACCATTATGTGAGTGTTAATGACAGGGAGGTAGTTCTTTATTCCTTGTCGAAAATGTTTAAAAACCAAAAAACAATAGCTATAGACTATTAAGTCATACTAAGAAAACCCAAAAAATGATGACAATTCTTCCGTGGAGGAGGTTATGATGCTCCAAGCTAGGCTAATAAGAAAACCCAAAAAATGATTTGACAATTCTTCCGTGTACCATTTAGGAGGTTAGGATGCTCCAAGCTAGGCTAATGGCCCCTTCCCCTCGCCTAATTAGTTTTAAGAAAATATTTTGACGGAATTCTCCAGCGTGGAGCATATGGGGCGGTTGCGTCATGCTGAACTGCTGCGCATAATAGCGAGGACAGAGGAGCTTTGTCAGAGAGAACGATACGATCCAAATCTTGATAAATTTAGAGCTACGATTGCCCTGCACCAGATTCGAACTCGCGCCTTGTGGAAAATAAAAGTTAGTTACCAGCGAAAGTTTTCAAGACGGGGGCAAAAGTAAATCTGCTCCAGGGAACGCTTTTGCGACGGGGAACACCTCGGCTTCACGAAGGTCGGCAATGGCGGCCTCTCACAACAGCGTTAACATTCCCAGCGCTTCCAAATCCATGGACACGAATGACGTCTTAAGGCGGGCCGGCGATATTTCACTTCCCCTACGGTTGAGTCTTTCCCCGTCTAAGCTTAACTTCTGCTCCGAGGCCCTCGTGCAATTCAAGCAGAAGCTTAGCAGCCGCACCAAGGTTTTCAAAGAGTTCGACGACTTGCAGGTAGTCTGCATTTTTTTTGCATTTATTTCATATAAATGTATGTATTGTACTGCCTGGCCTATTTCATTCTAGTATCAGGTTTTTTTTCGTCATTCCGAAGCCGCACACATCGAATTTGGTGTAGCATTTTAGAAGAAATTGGTTTCGTGTAGGTTTTAATGTCCTATTGACGAAACCGCTTTGTAACAAGCGGATAAGCCACAGTAGCGTTCCATTTAAGCTGCACGGATTCGGCGTGGCAAAAGTGAAAATATAAAATTCAATTATATATTTCTAAAAATAGAAAATGAATTGACAGCTATGATTATATAAAAACCAGAATTTTCTTCAAATATACCAGGACTAAATCGGCGAGATATTCCCGAGTCGTTGTTTAGCGTCTGGTTTATTGCCTTTTTTTTTGGGGTTTCACTGCAATAGAGCATGGGATCGAATCAGCAGAAGGGCGATGTTGGATTTGGCACCCTTGTCGAACTGAAATTATTTTTCCATTTTGTTATCTATTCTCGAATGTTTATAGTTGTTGGCTTTGATCCCTTGTCGAAGTTGGAGATATTTTTATGGTAGCCCTCAAGCAACACAATGACCATGCATTAGAAAAACCAGGATTTTTGCATTAAATAACACAGAATTTTTGAAGCAAGAGATTCTTCACAACATGTGCTTATTATTTTAAATGGCATATAAAACACATGCATGCTCAAAAATAATTTCAATCACACCATTACGTATAAATTCTCTGTATTTTTGAATTTTCTAATCTGCATAAATGCGTTTGTAGGTTTTTGATATTAAATATTTTCAGCTGAAGTTTATTGTCAACAGAACTTGTAAGTAAATCAAGACATTTTAAATAAATTTTAAGTTCTGTTGGAAAAATAATTATATGGGATGTAACACAACTATTTTTTTTAATGTAAATTAGCAAATTTTATGCTGCTTGTTTATAATTGGCATAAATAATTTGCACACTAGTAGGCATTTGCCGTTAAATGGATTATACATAAATTTCCAGTGGAAGGGAATTTTTAAGGTCAAATGGTAGACATTCTACTTTTTTCAAGAATTTTTAAGATTTGTTTAAGCAATCTACTTAAGACCAAAATCTTTAAAACTAATTCAAGTAACGGATTGTCAAAACAACAAAGAAAATGTGATTAAGCAACACAATAACTATTCCATTCATTCTCAATTTAAAGAAAAAATCTACATATTTTCAGCCTCTTAGATGGATGAGTCAAGGTAACAAGTGTCCAATAGGGATTGAGTCAACTTCATAGAAGAGAAGAGCTAACCCAACAAGAAGATACAATAGTGGCACCCAATGAAGCAAAGGTGACATTTAATTGCCATCAATCAAGGAATGGTGTGGTAGAGGTGGCATTTGATGACCTTCACTCAAGGATGATACATGTTTGTATTAACTAGCTAGAACAAAACATATAACCTAAGTAAACATAATAAAGAGGTGCAATAAAATATTATACCAATAAAATTTGATTGAGTTTTAAGGGTTTTTTTTTCCCTTTTTTGAAAAACGTTTATGTAATTAGCATACATCTTTTGAATATTAGCATATCTTTTTTGCTGTTAGGTAAACGAGAAATTATTTGCTATATTTTAAAGATTTTTAAATTTTTGATTGAAGAAAGTTGTGCATACGTATTATGATTTAAATAAGTATTTGTGAGGTTTTAAATTTGCCAAAAGATAGCTGATTCTAATACAATCATTTCGCTACAAATAAGTTTGAACAATTTTGCATTATGTAAAGTCATTTAAATTATAGGACATATATGGGCTTTTGTTGTTATTAAATAGGATTCATTCAAAGTTCTAGGTTTGTAAAACTAGTTTCATTGCAACAAATTCAATCAAGATATAAGTTGTTATTTTCTCGATTAGTAGGTTTTTATTGTTAAATAGTGCTTAATCATCAACATCACCAACCCAATTTGAGTTAGTGGCGTGCACAATTTTGAGAATCTCCTAATGTGTATTGAATGCCAAAATGTGTAGTAATATACCTCAAAATATGCTTGGTTGCCTTCCAATGACTCATGAGTGCCCTGATAGAACTGAGAAACAAGCTCAACTGCAAAGGAAATGTTAGGACAGCTATGGGTCAAGTACAAAAGACTGTCAGCCAATTACAGATATAATGTAGCATCAACTTTGGTGTGGTACAACTAGTAGACAACATGAAACTCGATTGAAATTGTATGTGTAATGTCTTAGCCAAAATACTTAAGAAAATCCAATTTTTTTAACCTTCTACAAATGCTTATTATTTGAAAGTTGAAACAATGATACTAAGTTCTACTATTTAAATCAGGATCTCAAATAACTCAGATTTAATTCCCTGTTTACATATTATCATTATCATCACATCCTAATTAGCAAACAATAATTAACAGATATAACTCCGATCTTTATCTTATTACAAATAAAGACCGAATTACATTCAAATAGTTTGCAACTTTGGCAATTACAACAACATTACACTTTCATGTACACACTTATGATAAGAGCAAATCAAACCAATACAATGCGACTAAATTTGTGATCAATGAAGCTTCAATGTGATCTGCATTGAGACCATTCTCCAACCAAAGGGGTTTCATCCTTTGATCTCCATGCCCGAACACAAGTGCTTGACCAATTTTTGGATAGGGGTTTGTGTAAAATGATAGATGATGATCTTTGAATGGATGTGTCCACCCTTATATATCTATCACAACAATAATAGGTCAGCCACAATGTGAATCCACATATTCCAACTTGAACAATGATTACAAGTAGGAAATATGAGTCAAATATCCCACCTTTGATAGTTATGGTGCCAATGAAATATGCTAACCAATTTTTTTGAAGAAGTAACACAAAATAACCAGCAATAGATGATTGGATTAGCGTTAGCCTCAAACTGAAAAAACTGAACTTGAATTGAAGAACTACTCAACGTCAAGAATGTGCACTCAAGATCCCACTGAGGGCGAGGTGCTAACATATGACGGAGTCTAAGAAATTGAAATTATAAACTGTTAGGCGGATAACCAGCCATGAGAAACAATTCCACACTACCACCAAACAGTGGGGGGAAAAGATTACAATAGAAAGCAATTCATCCGCTGCGGCGGGCATCCACAGAGCTGTGGGGATTCGCCACTAAGAAGTGGGTATAAGAGTGTTACAAATAGATTGTCCACACTGGCGGTAAACCATCCAGGGGTAATTTAATGATAGAACAGAAAGTAAATTGCAGAAATGAAAGAATGGTTGGATTAGTAATGCTTAATCTCAACCTTACAAAATTAACTCTGCAAATTACTAAGTACAATTGATAAGGAATGAACCTTAGATATAAGTTTGAACTTTTACAATGATCTAACACTCAAATACTGAAATATAAACCCAAAAACTGGAAATTGCAACAATCTGATATAAAAATCAGAATTCTGGAAATTAATAACAGCAGATTGGGAAACAGTAAAATATTCATAACTCACTCATTCCACCCCCGAATTGAATGAAATTTGTTGCAAATGGCTCTCAGAAGATAGGCGACCAAACCAGGAGGAAGAAACAGCAGCAAAACACGTTCATTTATTTCTGGCACAATTCCCAATGCAGCTAAAAAGTACGGCCTCCTTGAAAGTTCGATTTTGCAAGAATAAAATAATTACTTGAAATTAAATTCCAAGTCTTTGAGGAATATGGCGCCTAGAGTCAACAAGTTGATTGCTCAAATACCCAGAATGAAAATAAAATCCCTCCAATTGCTATGAACAAAAATCAGCTTCAGCTGAGTAAGAACCAGAAAACCAGAACTATGAAAAACTCCAAAATCTTCAATATTTGATGCTCAATCTGCTAGTCTGATGTTGAGAAGCAGCAATGTAGCCAACTAGGTGTTATATTGCAAACACGAAATTGGATGAGAGGCTAGGAGGTAGACTTCCTCGAAGCAATATGTCAATTGTCATTTCGACAGCATAACTTTAGCATAATTTTCATGGATCAAATGCTGGAGCAAAGACCTTCAATAAATAAGAACTCATCAAGACTCTTCAATTGCTTGAGAAGCAGCTCAAAAGACACAAGAGACTCTTCCAATTCTCAAAGACCAGTCAACTTCTCAAGTGGCGTCCCAAAAGGCCTTCAAACATTACACTTTATTCAAAATAATAAAAGTGGCGTCCACTTTCAAGATAAGGAAATATTTGAATAAAGAATAATTAAACTTTTGATGAGGGCGTACCCTTCATGGCCCCACTTTAAAACAACTTAAGTTAACTCCTTAGGCCAAGGTGGGGGTCAACAGTGAAATAGAACAAAATGCCATTAATTTAATATTTTTGCCAACTGAAGACCAAACCAAAATATAACAACTGCTCCAACTGCTAAGGATTAAGAATAGACAACTGCAACTGCCACAACTAGCATTTACTAAAAATAGTAAATAATATGAAATGCCACAAAATCCAAGCCCAAGAAACCCTAATTTTCACCTCATTCCAGTCTACGGGTTCCGGAATAGACTGATGAACTGCAAATGCTGATCACTGATGAGAAGGGGACATTACAGTCCGCCCTCCTCGAAATTGCTTGTCCTCAAGCAACTGCAAAGATGGATGCAACAAAATCTGTTCACCTTCCCACGTAGCATCTTCAATAGGCAAATTCCTCCATCTAACCAAATATTCTTTGATTGTCCTTCTTCTCAAAGAACGTTCTCTAGTATCAAGGATTTCTTCTAGAATCAACACTAAATGACCTTCCTCATCCAATGGAGGTAATTCTGATGTAGCTACCACATTGTGTCCAATTGCCTTCTTGAGGCGAGACACATGAAAAACATTATGTATTTTGCTTTCAGCTGGAAGTTCCAACTCATAAGCAACTTCACCAATCCTTTTGGTGATTTTGAAAGGACCATAAAAGCGTGGCTTCAACTTTTCTGCACCACTCTTCTTGAGAGAAGATTGTCTATATGGCTGAAGCCTCAAATAGACCATGTCCCCAACTTCAAAAGACCTTTCCACACGCTGCTGATCAGCGTATAACTTCTGCTGATTTTGAGCTTGTTGCAGATTTTCCTTAAGAGTTTTCAAGATGTCTTGGCTTTGTTGTAACATATCCAGTGCTTGTGGGGCTCTACTATCACCAAACACTAAATCAACAAAATTAGTAGCCTCATAACCATAAAGTGCCTTAAAAGGAGACATCTTAATTGACATGTGATAAGAAGAGTTGTAACAATACTCTCCTAAATGAAGCCATTTAATCCAAGCTCGCTGCTGTCCTGAAACATAGTTCCTTAGGTAGCCCTCTAACCACTTGTTAACAATTTCTGATTGCCCATCTGTTTGTGGGTGATAACTTGTGCTTGGAGTAAGCACTGTCCCACTCAATCTGAAGATCTCCTGCCAAAAAACACTTAGGAACTTGCTGTCCCTATCACTGACAATTGTTTTAGGCAACCCATGCAAACGGAACACCTCTCTAAAAAACAACTCAGCCACTTGAGCTGCTGTAAATGAAGTGGTAACAGCAAAGAAATGAGCAAATTTCGTTAGTCTATCAACCACAACAAATATACATCACGTCCTTGCACCTTGGGCAACCCCGTGATAAAGTCCATGGCAATACTTTCCCACTTCTGATTTGGAATGGGCAAGGGCTGAAGTAGACCAGCTGGATAAGAGTGTTCATTTTTATTCCTTTGACAAATAGGACACTCTCTAATGTAGTTCAAGACTTCATCTTTCAAACCTTTCCAAGTGAATCTTTCACGAATCTGCTTATAAGTCTTGAAAATCCCTTGATGACCAGCAAGGGGAACATCATGAAAAGATTGTAGAATCTTTTTCTTAAGCTTAGATTCTTGCACTAAAAAGATTCTATCTTTGTAATAAATTAATCCATCAACCAACTTATACCTTTCATCAACCAAATGACCTTCTAACAAGCTGGTTGCAAACTGATTTTTAACATAATCAGCAGCAATTAATTCTTTCCAATCAGCTGATAACTCACAAATTGACTGCAAATGAGGCCTTCTAGAAAGAGCATCAGCAACTATATTATTTTTTCCTTTGACATATTCAATGTCAAAGTCATATGCTTGGAGTTTACTTACCCATTTTTGCTGCCTTTCATTCAATTCCTTTTGGCGCATAAAATGTTTAAGACTGTTGTGATCAGTCTTAACAACAAATTTACTTCCCACCAAGTATTGACGGAATTTAGACAAAGCATGCATGATGGCAAGCATCTCTTTGTCATAAATAGAGTAAGTTTTTTCTGCCCCTCTCAACTTTCTGCTCTCGAAGACAATAGGATGTTTGTCTTGCATTAGGACAGCTCCAACTCCTTCTCCTGAAGCATCACATTGTAATTCAAAAGGTTTTGAAAAATCCGGAAGTGCCAACACTGGACACGAACTCATGATTTGTTTAAACTTATCAAAAACCTCTTGTGCTTGCTTAGTCCAAAGGAAAGCTCCTTTCTTTGTAAGATCTGTCAAAGGTGCTGCTTGATGAGAATAGCCTTTTACAAATCTTCTATAAAATCCACATAACCCTAAAAACCCTCTCAAATGAGAAATAGTCTTTGGAGTTGGCCAATCAAGAATGGCCCTTATCTTTTCTGGATCCACTTTCACACCCTTTGAACTGATAATGTGGCCAAGGTATAAAAGTTCTGTCAACCCAAACTCACACTTTGATTCTTTGGCGAATAAGCATTCCGCTTCTAAAATGTTAAGCACTTCTTCCAAATGCTTAAGGTGCTCTTCCCATGACTTACTGAATATGAGAATATCGTCGAAGAAGATGAGCACAAACTTCCTCAACTGCTGTCTAAAAATCTTGTTCATACAAGATTGGAATGTGGCTGGAGCATTTGTCAAACCAAAAGGCATGACAAGAAATTCAAAATGCCCAAAGTGGCATCTAAACGCTGTCTTTTCTATATCCTCCTCCCTCATTCTGATTTGGTGATAGCCCGAACGAAGATCAATCTTTGAGAAGAACATTGCCCCATGGAGCTCATCAATAAGCTCATCAATCCTAGGGATAGGATATCTATTCTTGATGGTTTTCTGATTTAATGCGCGATAGTCAACACACATACGCATTGTACCATCTTTCTTTTTGACCAGCACTACTGCTGAAGCAAATGGACTCTTGCTTGGTCTAATAAAACCACTTTCCAACAGCTCCTTGATGGCTTTTTCAATTTCATCTTTCTGCCTCTTTGGATAGCGGTAAGGTGTAGTAATGACTGGTTTTGCTCCCTCTTCTAACTCAATCACATGCTCAGAACCTCTTTCAGGAGGTCTTCCAGGAGGTAAGCTTCCAAAGACTTTGCTTTTCTTTGAAAGTAAGGCTTGAATATCAGGATGATATTGCCTTTTTTCCTCAACCGGATCAGCTGGTAAAACCATACATTCAGCAGCCCATTCAACCTGATCATGGCGGATCAGCCTTTCCATCCTTTTCAAAGAAACAATTCGAGGGCCTCCATTTGACATCCCTCTTAAAACAACCTTCCTTCCATTTGACTGAAATTTCAGCTCCATGGTTTGCAAATTCAAAGTGATCTCACCAAGAGATCGCAGCCATTGTATGCCCAACACAACATCAGTGTCTCCTATACCCACCACATAAAAATCATCCTTAATTTCATGATTCCCTAATTGCAAAGATAGGTTAGGAATTCTCCTTGTGCAAGATATAGTGAAACCATCAGCAACCATTACTTTGAAACCATCAAAATCTTCAGTCTTCAAACCCTTTCTAGCAACTAGCCCTTCATCAATAAAATTGTGAGTTGCTCCGGTATCAATTAGAGCAACTATCCTTTGTGAATTTACAACTCCATGAACCCTAAAAGATTCATTTTTTTGAAAACTAGATAGTTGTGCAAAAGCACTACCATCTCCAACCTCTTCAGACTTGTCTTCTTGAACTTCTTCACCTTCACTACTTGCTGATTCGTATTGTTGATCAGACGAATCAGATTCAGATCCATAATCAGAATAGCCCTCCATTCGAACTACTTTGCCTCTTCCATAGCAACGGTGGCCTTTCACCCAAGGCTCACGACAAGTGAAGCAAACTCCATCCTTTCTAAGCTGTTCTTTGAGCTCTTCGGACAGCCTTGGTGGAAACTTCTTGGGCAGATTTGAAGAAGGCTTTTTATCTTTCTTATGGCTGAATGGTTTTGAGTGAAATTTAGGCCTTGGGGCTGCCAACTCCATGCTCCTAGCTTTCTTGATAGCTTCATCTAGTGTTGGAGGATCAAATGCTTTGACCCACCCCTTCAAGGGCTCCATTAAACCTTCAGCAAAGAGAACTACAAGTCTTCTTTCAGTAATGTTTGGCACCATTACTGACAACCTCTGAAAATCAGCCACATAACTTTCTAAAGATCCTTGCTGTTTCAATTGTGCCAATTCTCTAAATTTCAATTCCGGATCTTTGGTGTCAAATCTCTCAATCAGCTTATTGGTAAACTCTCCATATGTGCGAATAAGGTTATGGCCAAGAGTGACCAAACCGTGAGTCCACCATTCATGAGCTATGCCATCTAAATGCAAAGTAGCAAATTTGATAGCATCTTCTTCCGGCATAGGTCTAAGAGAGAGGTAGTTATCTAACTTTTGTACCCATGATCTGGCTGTACACTTGTTACTACCATCAAAATGTTCCATAGTGATCTTTCCCAATGCTTGGTAGAAATCATTTCTAGGTGCCATAGGACGTTGTTCAGTCCTTCCTCCATTTCTTCGGCTCCTTTGATTCATGAATTGGTCAAAGGTCCAAGCACCTCTCAAATCAAGAGGTAAAGAAACGTACTCCATGTAAGCTTGACGAGCATCATCAGCAAAGTTTGGAGCAGCTTCAACTGGTTGTTGCTCTTCCCTTGGTGTAAAGACAGGGAAAAGGGGTCTAGAGGATGACCCACTATGAATTGCAGTATGCTGACCTACACTTCTGTCTCTTGTATTCACCTCAGGACTGCCACTAATATTATTCCCATTAACTCCACTACTTTCTCCAGCTGAGTTATTTTGGGGCTGAATAATATTTTGAGCTGCTTGCTGATCCAATTTGGACAACAATCGGAACATCATGTCTATCATCCCATCAAACTTCTTCTCCACTCTATCCCTCTCTTCATTATCTCTCCTTACAGCGTCTGACATTATTACAGCTGTGTGATCAACCACTTCAACTGAATTATCTGAACCTTCCACTGTTTTACCAAGCTCTCTTAGGACTTCTGAGAAGGTATCTGCTTCTGGAACGGTCGGAAACTGAAACTGATTTCTAGCCTGACTTCTAGTGTATGGCCTGATATCTCTTTCACTCATCAGTTAACCAACTGCAATTTGTCACAGGATGGCAGGGTCTTCTGCTCTGATACCACTGAAATATGCTAACCAATTTTTTTGAAGAAGTAACACGAAATAACCAGCAATAGATGATTGGATTAGCGTTAGCCTCAAACTGAAAACTGAACTTGAATGGAAGAAACTGAACTTGAATTGAAGAACTACTCAACGTCAAGAATGTGCACTCAAGATCCCACTGAGGGCGAGGTGCTAACATATGACGGAGTCTAGAAAATTGAAATTATAAACTATTAGGCGGATAACCAGCCATAGAAAACATTTCCACACTACCACCAAACAGTGGGGGGAAAAGATTACAATAGAAAGCAATTCATCCGCTGCGGCGGGCATCCACAATGCTGTGGGGATTCACCACTATGAAGTGGGTATAAGAGTGTTACAAATAGATTGTCCACACTGGCGGTAAACCATCCAGGGGTAATTTAATGATAAACAGAAAGTAAATTGCAGAAATGAAAGAATGGTTGGATTAGTAATGCTTAATCTCAACCTTACAAATAAAACTCTGCAAATTACTAAGTACAATTGATAAGGAATGAACCTTAGATATAAGTATGAACTTTTACAATGATATAACACTCAAATACTGAAGTATAAGCAAAAAACTGGAAATTGCAACAATCTGATATAAAAATCAGAATTCTGGAAATTTATAACAGCAGACTGGGAAACAGTAAAATATTCATAACTCACTCATTCCGCCTCCGAATTGACTGAAATTTGTTGCAAATGATTCTCAGAAGATAGGCGACCAAACCAGGAGGAAGAAACAGCAGCAAAACACGTTCATTTATTTCTCGCACAATTCCCAATGCAGCTAAAAAGTACGGCCTCCTTGAAAGTTCGATTTTGCAAGAATAAAATAATTACTTGAAATTAAATTCCAAGTCTTTGAGGAATATGGCGCCTAGAGTCAACAAGTTGA
>VDFB02026399.1:112138-136837 GCA_007258455.2 Sequoia sempervirens | reverse complement strand
GTCAACATGCTATTGAAGAGAGTTGGAGCACATTTTGATGAATGTGCACATAAATGCCATTAGGTGGATATTTGAAATTTGAAACTTAGCTTGTGGAGGGAGATGCAGAAGAAGAGTTATTGCCACTTGGCTAAAAAAAAAAAAGACTTGTAAGAGTCATAAATGCCAAGTTGGAGGATAAGACCTTTTGGGAGGGAGATTTCTAAATGAGGGAATATTCCAACTTGATGCCCTTTTGAATGAAAATGGATGAATTTATAAATCAATTAAATTGATTTACTTGTGCAAGTTGCAAAATCTAGAGGATTTGATGGATTAGTGTTAGGATTAATCATGATTTGATTAATTTAGATGATAATTAGCTGATTTGACACTTTGACTTAGATTTTTGGATTTAAATAAATCAAGATGAGAGGAATAATGAATATTAATGATTTAATTAAATAAATTTGATCTATTCAATTAAATGGAGAACTTTAGAAGTTTAATTAAATAAAACCGATTTATTTAATTAAAGAGGAGAATATGATGATTTAATAAAGATTGATTTATTCAATTAAAAGGGGAAATATGATTTAATTAAATAAAGATTGATTTATTTAATTAAAAGAGGAAATATTATGATTTAATCAAAGAAAGTTAATTTATTTAATCAAAAGAGGAGAATTGGAAAATAAAGATTGATTTATTTAATTAAAAGAGGAATTTGATGAATTTAATCAAATATAGATTATTTAATTAGATAATTAGTAAAGAGGATGATTAAAGAAGAATTGGTGTTAGTAAGTCAGAATCAAGTATGTATTATTAATCAAGATAATTTTTGTGTCTACATTTTGTGCCTCTTTGAAGCAAAGTACTTGTTGTGTTGGTTTAAAGAATAAACTTGCTGAGATCAAAGTTCAATTTTTTTTTTGGTCGGATGCCCCAGTGGAAAGATGTATACTGGCACATTGCCCCCTTGAGAGATTGAGTGAAAAGTTTGATTTGAGGGTTGATCTCACAACAAAGAGGTTCAAGATGGACGTATGGATGGTTATGATGATGATGCAAATGAGATGGTTTTAAGATGCTTAGAATAACCAATCTATATTATCCTAAACAACTTAAATGACGATGCAATGTATGTGAGATGGATGAGATGGATGATGCCTATACGGTTATGTAATGGATGTTTTATGCAAAGGTATGGTTTATGAAATGCTTAGACTAATAGATCTATATTATGATGGAAATGCAATGTATGTGAAATGATCAGTGTTTCCTATTATGATATGATTGATATGCAAAATGCTGACAGTTTGTGGATGCAGGATGGATGCATTGGTGATGTTTTTGATTAACTATCATGGTACCATGTTAGTGTGGAGAGAAGAAAGAAATGAGACGATGACAAGAGAATCCAACAAGTCCATGATTTGTGAGACTTTATTAGAGATGATAATAATGATGATGCTTATCAAGAATTGGGATTTAAAAAGGGGTACTTACCTTATGTTTGATAACACACATAGATACGATGCATCAAGGTAAAAAAAACCAAGATGGCATTGTATCTAGTGAGATGGACTTTGACTCGACAAACAAATAGGAGTATTCTTGTTCACACCTGACATACGAAAACCTTACTGGGGTGCACTTCTAAAGTTTCAAACATCTCAGACCAAAAAACAGAAAGGGATAACCTATCAATGCAATAGTCAAGAAGCTACCCAAAACACCTTCAATACATACCTAACAAAGCAAGTGTTTGTCAAGGTTATATTACAAGAACGTCCAACAAGCACAAACAAAAGATAATGATCAATGCCCCATTCCTTTCTCTCTAAATTGTTTAGACATCATCGAGAGGTCATTGGAATGAGCACAATAAGATAAATAAAAAAGAACAGATCAAGTATGTTGGTGTTTTCCAGTGCACCTAAGGAATCTCTAAGGGATAGCCAACTCCTATGTTCAAGACTCCTAAAATGACTGGCCAACTAACAAGATCTAGTCAATGACTGAGATCTTCTGTACTTTAGGCTCTGTGGGACAAAGGAGGGTGTTCCTATTGTGTTCATTTGAGAATATGCTTTATAGATCATATCATTTTCATAGATCAATTTGAATGAAGGATAATTATGTTACAATTAGTACAAGATTGGCTTATCTTTAAGTAAATTTCTTACCCATTCATCAAAACAAAGGGCATTCTACATGATAATTGACATATACATGCGTTGAGATTAATGAATATTAAAATGAATTTAAATCCTGGCTTTACATCAATCATCAAAAAACCATTTGATTAACCCTTTAGGTGAATCATTAAGGAATGGACCAGTGCCTTGTTACATTGGGCATTGGAGTCACATATACAAGAACCGGTAACACAGAAATGACTTTAAAATTTGATGGTATGGACTAATCTCATAATAACTTTGCATCATGGAGCTCACTCTTTCTAATACATAACTGCTTATCAAATCCTTTGTAAATAATTATAACTTAAGACCCCATTTAAGCATTTTAATTGATTACTTGAATCAAAGAAGAAAAGGAGACATACATTCAAACAAATCTTCAAAGAAGAATTAAAATATCATTAACATTTCATTCAAAATTCACACAAATTCACACAAGGAGAGAAAATGTATCAAAATTATACGTTTATTCATATTTATCAGTCATATCTATAGAACAATTTTAAGACAATTGTACATGTTCTTCCAAAATCTCAAAACAAACTATCTATTATATTCCTTCTTTTCTATTCCTATCATTTTACCCATATGCACCCAACTCAAAACCTAACCAGAATTTTCATCTCTTGCAAATGAGCTTTGAATTCCCTTTTATAAGACAAGGGAGCTGAACAAGCCACCAACTCAAATGCAATTTAGATACAAATTTTTCATTTCACTTCTCATTTCGATTGCATTTCACAAAATCCCCACATGACAATTCTATTAGACATAGGGAAAAGCCAAAATCAACATAGCCGCTAGGAAGAAGCAAAGTACCGCCAAAAATTTCATCCATCTCTAGGTGAGCAAAAGCACCAAAACTCATAATGCCACGAGGGCACATCGTCACATTCCAACACCTCAAAATTATGCCACACATGCAGGAGAAGCAAACGACAACCCAAAAATCATTTAACAACACAAAAATTTATTTACCATCACCTTCATTTCATACACCAGCAGACCCTTTTCCATTAATGCACACACCTTGGTATACACGGCCGCTCTGAGTAACAACAAGGGTCAGGGAAGAGACTTCGACACCTTCATCAACCTTGTCCTTGTCCACCACAACAATGTTTCTCCCACTCAAAGTTTGAATCGCTAGAGGTGGAATAGTGAACACTCCCGCCTCAGATGACGTAGCTTAGCCCATAGTCACTAGATACTAGTGATAGTTGAAGTTAGTCTCTGTCTCGGTCTCTGATGGGATGTTAGTAATGTTGATGGGAGAAATCTTTCAACCGAATGAACCATGACCATATCAAAGCTTTCATTGAGTTCTACTGGAAGGCCTAACAACTTCCTCTCTTTTTGTCTCCTCCTTTGAGCTCCCAACTTGGTTTTGTAGTTTGTGGCCACATCTAACCATCATTGGTGAAGGTTCTCTCTCCTTCATATCCTCATGAATGATTTGTTTGTGTCTGAGATCTTCACTTTGATTTTTTTGAGACTGAAGCCTAGAACATCTTTCACACTAGAAATGATGTGGAACCATACCTTCTCATCTTGCAATCACAAGCACACTCTTGATCTTTGCTCTTTGCAATAGTCTGAGGACTTAACTATTTAGTTGCTATGACAAGAATAACAACTCATTCACTTCTATTTATTGAGCAAGATGATGTTATTGATTATCGATACTACATGAGAAAAAGCACACGTGCAAAGTGGGAAATTTGCTAGCAGGTGTATTATCACTGTTTTGTTTGCAAGTGCATGAAAGTCTACAAATTGTACTTCATGATTGTCTACAATTAAATATTCACACACACAGAGATCAATTTGATCATTCCTATAGAAATCTGGCCATTAATGCATGATGGTTGCAAAGTAAAAATGGCTATCATGTGCCATTTATCAACTTTGAATATAAGCCATTGATCTTCTTCCTAGATGGAAAATCAAATGGCTTGCATTAGTTTGACCATCTTTGAATTCTAGCAGTGCTTCGTTGATGTGTCCTCAACCAATGATGTTCAACCATTTAAGATGATAGTCTCTCTGTCAGCGGGCTCTACCCTTTGCACAAACTAAATAGATCAAGATAGATGTCGAG
The DNA here is from genome assembly GCA_007258455.2 of Sequoia sempervirens. NCBI lineage: Eukaryota > Viridiplantae > Streptophyta > Pinopsida > Cupressales > Cupressaceae > Sequoia > Sequoia sempervirens. The sequence goes on along the minus strand of VDFB02026399.1, from coordinate 132,550 downwards.
ATCTCACTGATATCACTAGTCTTAACTAACACTCACTTTCTCCCAACAAGTCAACGAGGAACAATGAAGATTACTCTCAAGATATGATCTCAACTGTTTATTGAAGGCGTCATACGGTGGGCATTGTAGTGGAGACTGGGCCCCATGATTGTACAAGGAAACACATCCTTATTTCTCTAGCCTTGCTACTTTTAACCTGTTGGCACTTACCATCCATGAGCTAGTGGGGTACGACCGAGATCTCATCCCAGATCCTTGAATATCAAAACCTGCACTCCATACAATGTTAGCATTTAATAGAAAGGACTTAGTTAAACTAACGGTGACATGACCTTTGAGGGTGAATGACTTAAGCTTAGGTTACCAGGAAAAATTTAAAACCGGACTTAGAGAAAAAGACAAAGTCAATGGAATAATTGATGACCGGTGCTTCGAGCTAATGAGGCCGGTAAACTGACGTACAATGTGGCTCAAGAGATGACTTAAGAAATTGACAATAGATGGAGCAGGTCAACTTACAATTATAACATTTGCATACCTTTGTGAATAAAACCCTACTCTTTCATGGGGACAAGGGTTTAAAATGGAGACTAAGCCCATGGGGAAATAAGAAAATTCCTCAAAATTTTAGAAGCTCCATCAAAGTACACAAACAAGCCAACATTCTTCATACCTCTAGCCAAAGGGATGTTTTTTTTGTTTAGGATAAGTATCCAAAGTGATTGCCAAAGATAATTCCCATTGTAGGAAGGATGCATCCTAGGACATGTTAGTGGATGGTGGCAAGTTGAGAGGTTGTTTGAAAGGCCATTGATATAAGGTCAATTGACATGTTTGTGAATGATCAAGAGTTTGATTTTGCATTTAAAATTTTGTTGTTTCGATTTTGATTTTATGTTTGAAGTTTTCTTTTGCTAATTGTTGTGGTTGTTTCTATTTGTTTTGCCAAAGGATGAAGGTGACAATTTATTTATTATGGATGCTTGATTATTGCGGGTGAAGCGAAATGAGACAGATGGATTTTTTCAAATATTTGGATGTTTTTGATGTTTTCGAAATGTTTTGAGGTTGTTTTTGAGTTTTTTCAAGTTATTTAAATGTTTTTGTGTCTTGGGGGCTGATCAAAGATTAGCCTTGCCTATGTTTAAGCTCAAAGACGATGTAGTTCAAACCTAGTGTTTTTGACATTTTCTATTTTTATGAATGTTTTTGGATTTTATTGGTTTTTGAATGTTATTGGATTTTTCACCCAATTTTTTGACATTTCGGATATGGAAATGTGTGACAATATCAATGCTCTATTTTTGGATTTTGTTGAAAATCAAGCTAAGGTTGATTGATCAGATTGATGGATTGATGATGATAACATTGTTGAGGATACACAACGATGCAAGGATAGTGCTAAGCAACATGAGGACTAGGAAGGATATCCCAAGATGATGAGGGATTGATTGGATTTGATTGATCAAGATTTGTGAAGCTTGGTTTGGAACAAAAGTTAGTTTTGGATAATTTGATGTGATGTTAAAGCATACATTAGATGCGATTGATATTGATTTTTTGGATTGATGTTCGATGAAAGATGAAGCTTGATAAGGAATTTCTTCTCGTCAAAATATGTCATGGGCTAGTGATTTGAATTTTTTCTCACAAGTGCTTTGACCAATTTGATTTTATGTTTTCCAATGTTCGGATCACCACATAAGTTGGAAAATATAGATCAAGATTTATTCCCAAAGCAAGATGCAAATATCGGCCCCTAGTGTCTAGCAATGTTTGAAATGTCATGGACGGACGGATATGGATTATCTTGCAATAAGATAAGGTGTTCAAATAAAGAATACTCTTTTGGATAATGCTTCATGGCTCATATAATGCTGGGTAGGATAGGATCAATGAAAATGACTCATATCAAGATATTACCATAAGCAAGTGTAAAGTATGCACCAAAATTTTATCAAGATCAAGATAATGTGGACGATCGATGTAAATGGATGAAAATGGATTGGATAAATTGTTCATGGATGAATTGATTTATTATGGATAAGATGGATGGAATGTTGGAATTATTATGGATGGGATGAGATGATTCCACCTGAACTAGTGCACGCAGATGCTCGATTCTACACATGATACCTATTTTCCAGGTTTTCATCATGGTACTTGCCCAAAGCACTGCCCATGCGGTTTTCACTAGAGGATGATTTTTTTGATTTTTTGTATTTTTCTTTGAAATATTTTTAAGCTCATGTTGAATCACCTGGTGGGGTTGATGTAGATGCTTCTTGTCATAATGTGCCATCAATATCCTTCCTGAAGAAGTTATTTTGCCAAGATATGTGCAGTTGAATGCAACTTTTGAGATTCCTGATCTGCTTTGTTTATACCAGAGTTAACTTTGTCTTTGTGTGCATATCACAATAGGATGCCTTCTGAATCCTTATGATGAAGGGTGGATGCCAATACATGGTCAATGCAAGAATTGGATATCATGCATGGAGGTGTGGATGGTGTTGTGTGTTTAGGAATAGGAGATGGATTGGTTGATAGTTTGGAACCTTTGATTCTCCAAACTTGGAACGATGAGAAATAATGGGTGGATACAGAAGTGTGAATGGAATTAGGACCAACTACTTGATATACTTTGTACGTTGCTTAAGAAGCCTTCTTTTCCTCTATGGATAACTTTGATGGATACTTTTCACTTTTTTATTTCACCCCATAGTTTCTTTGACTAATGGAGTTTGATAGGGATAATATTTTTTAATATTCTTTGGTATCCATGTGTATTTGATTTGTTCATTATGATCCTTATATTCTTTTACTTTGATAACATTCTTTGTGCTTTGATTCAAATATTTCTTTTGATGTTGGTCCCAATTCATGGATGGGGTGATGGGTGAATGAAGATTCATGACATGGCTGGTTGTAGTATTGGCATCGATTTCATCATAAGGATTTTCTGTGATCGCTATATTGACATTTGCTTGAGACATAGTTTCCCCCAGTATGGTGGTAGTAGCACCTTTGTTCCTTGATTCTTCCTATTTTGAGAGTTCCTGTTTAGAATGCATTCTCTAATAAATGACCACTACAGATGATGTTATTTCAATTTGTTGCTCTATTGGCTCCGGAATATCCTGTTTGGTCTGACATGCTTCTTTGAGTGGATAATTTTGGATATCTTCATACATGATGTCCTCAGTTTGGATTTGGGATATATTTGATCTAGATGTTGACAACTCAATTTGACTGTAGGAATCAATAACCAACTCTTTTTTTGTAATAATGTCAGGAGTAAAGGAATCCCATTCTGAATGAAGATCATCTACGTGTCCATCCACATAAAGCATCTCATGGGTAGATGGGGGAGTATGGGCTATATGGATATGATCATCTTGTATAGATAGGAGATTTTCCATTAGATCATTGTACTATCTTGGAGTTACAAATTCTTGATCTTGAATGATTTCGGAATTGCTTTCAACATGCTTTGCATCAAGTTCTTGACATGGGTCGATTTCAAAGGATGGATTGCTTATAAATGGTTCTTAGATATCTTCATTAGGCATGGGAAGTGGCTTAATATCCTCTTGAGCTTTGAGTGGATTTGGATCAAATGTTGAGTTGAGGATTTCTTCAGTATCCATAACCATGAGGCCAAAGGATGTCAATATGTTTTGGAAAGGACCATTGCTAGACTTTGGTGAAAGATGTTGATTATGCTTTATAATGAATTCTTGAGATATTTCCTCTAACTCATTAGGTTATTTAGAAACATTTTCAACATGATCATTGGTCGATGGATCATGGATTATTCCAATAGGATCAAATAATTCTAATAGTCCTTGAAATAGATCATTGCCGAATATTGTTGAGGGATTTTGATCATTACTAAAAAGTGACTCTTGATGTTGAGTTGACCTTTGGATGAGGTAAAGTCATCTTCAAGGTGCTCATTGATGGATAGATCTTGATCATTGTTTTCAACAATTGTAGTGGAGAGATTGTCACTGCTATCACTAGTAGTTGAATCTTGATCATTGTCCCCAATAGTTATTATTTTTTGATCAATAAGGTCTTGGATGAGATCTTTGAGTCAAATAAAATTTGATGTTGTGTGTCCCTTTATTTTGTGATAATCACAAAGGTGCTTCTCATTATACCTTGATGGTTTAACTTGAGGCTTTTGATAATTTTCATAACAGGGGATTTTAAGGAGGATTTTCTTGTACCAACTATTGCATGACCGATTTGATTGGTTCCCCAAGTGGTGTGTATTTTTCATTTGTTACCTTGTGAGATTTTTACTTTAAATTGCCCTTGTGGTGATTGATTTTGGAGATGTGGTGATTGATATTTGAGATGTGGTAATTGGGTTTGTTGTTGATTTTTTTGATCTTGATATCCAATCTCTTGACATTGGAGATATTGTTCTTGATGTGGTTGTGGACACAACGCAATACTTTGATGACTTGGTTTAACCAATGGAAGAGTGTATTGATTTTGGGGTGGAGATGTCTCTAGGCGCAATCAATCAACTATTTTGGTAAGTGTAGAAATTTGATCTCACAAAATTTGATCTTGATTTTGATCTTGACACCCTTGATATAGTTGATTTGGATTTTGTTCAAGAAGATTTGGAATGTATACTTGTGGTGTTTGTATGGGATCATAGAAAAATTGACTTTGGACAATGTTCTAATTTGGGATGATGTTTAGATTTGGCATGATAGGTTTAAATTGAACAATGTTGTGATTTGGGAATCATTTGCGTTGATTTAGGTAACTTTGATTTTGCATGGTGTTACCTTGACTTGATCAATACATGGAGTTGTTAACATTTTGTTTGGACTTTCAACAACATTTGTATGATTCACAAACATATCTATCCACAAAGTTTACCAAGTGTGGATTCAAAATCATTGTTTGGTAAAGTTGTACTTGGTATATTCACATTTGGAATGTATGGATTTGGTGGGATAATGTTGTTTTGTTAAAGACTCATGCATTGATTGTTTGGTTGATAGATTTGTAGGTTTGGACTTTGATTTAAATATACCATAGGGAAAGGTGTTCCAAAAATTAGATTGGGCATACTCACATTTTTGTACCATTGAGGTTTGTAGGAGATAGTGATGCCATGTATGGATTGTATAAATGTGAGTTTTGATAGCTAAGTGGCATTGTAAGGCATGGATAGTTTGGTTGGTTTAGACACTCATGATGTATGAATCAAGTTTACATTCCATGTTTTTCTTGTGTTTTGAACTTGTTGACCTCTAAGGATTTAGGACCAATGATGAAATGAAGGATGAAAGGGGTGAATGATATGGGTGTTGAACTTTTAGGAACCTTGGAGGATACTAGACTTTAGGAATTTTGGATTTGATTTGGATAATGGACTTATAAACCCCAAGATGTTGGATGTTATCTTGGAATAAACTTGTCCACAAGGTGATAATTTAACTAAGAGTATGAAGAAGGATGCATCTACAGACACTTAGTCAAACAAGATGATTTTGATTAATTGATTTTCCAAAAGTCTAGTATGAAGGATTTTTCCAAGATTTCTAAGAGTTATTTTTGAGATGGGATTTGATTGATGTTTAAGATGGATGAAATGATTGGTTGTTTTGATCCTAAATGAACCTAAGAGAGACTTGTTTACAAGACAAAGGTTTTGAAGAACATGCTTTTCCCTAAGAGTACTTCAAACCAAAAAACCAATGTTTGCTCAAAAGACCATAAGACAAAAGATAAACAAGCACATGTGTGGGGTTCAATTTATTTTATCTTGATTAATGAATTGCTTTTACCACAAACACTTTCTTGCTTTATATTTTCAAACTAAATGTCTAATGTCCTAATTTATTTTCATCCCACAAAATCCATTATGTGGAAATCAAGAAAATCAACGCAATAGTTCCCTAATGTTGACTTTAGTGAGAGAAAATTGAGATATAAATCCAAATACTTAGAAGCCTCTAAGGATGAAATCCCTAGGACAAGCAGTAGCACTTGGATTTTTTCAAAGTTATTTGCTTCTTCTAAAGGTTTGAAATGTGACGTCCTTGTTGAATGTTTATTTTCAAGATTTTGGATCCAAGCAATGTGTTTAACTAACTCAAAGATTGCACAATCCTAGGATGGAAAAGAAAATATTTGTTGAATTCCCACTTGGATAAATCTAGCTGTGCTTATTCAAAGCGGATGACTAGAAGCTTGACCACACTAGATCCCCTCCATGACACTCACTTCTATGAATCAGCCAAGCTTTAGTTCTCATTAATCTTTGATGACAAAATTTTCATCTCTACAAAGAACCGCAAGTATGTGGGATGACTCCAGAGGTCCGATCGACTGACACCAAAAAATATTGGGATTTTGGATTGTAAACAAAGGTTCATAGTAAGGGCATCCAGTTTAGGGGGTACAATGATGAACTCCTTGTGAGAGATCTCCCAACCCTTAGAACAAGGGTTTTACAAATCATAAAGATACTGGGGAGATTTATCATGCACCACTTCCCATTGTTTATGATTTTCATTGCAACCACAAATTTATATAGCGGTTTGGAAGAGTGGCTTATGCTCGTTACCGCTTGGGTCGTTCCCTTGGGGTGAGTAATTTTTCCCACCAAGGTAGGCCCTCTAAAGGTATAAAAAAGCAAGTAAGTACATCTGTAGTTCGATCAATCTTTGTTTGTGTGAACAAAGAGAGAACACACACAATATACTTACACTTGCAAGATGTTGTTCAATTTTAAAAGCCCAAATTAAAGTGTGGAGGTAATATTTTAGACAATCTAATATCACAAAAATAAATTTGATTCTCAAGATCACCGTGAAGCGTTAGAGAAGTGCATACGCCTTTAAATGATATTAGTTTGTAGAAAATATTACAAAACAAGATAAGCACATGTTCATTTTAACTTTAAAATCAATAATGGATTCTTTTTAATCACCAAGATGAAGTGTGAAGTTGTTTTGTTCAATTATTAAAAACCCAAAACCAAATCTAGTGAATTTCTAATGTTGTTTTTAACCTTTTTATTGTTCTTTTTAAAGCCCAAAAGAAATTTATTTGAGTCCTAAAACTTGAAGATAACAAAGCGTTAAGAATGGGATTATAATTGCTCCCAAAGTGTTTAAAAACACTTGTTACAATCATGTGATAATTCTTTTTCTTTCACTTCCATGCTCCATGATCCTTTAAAACCTACAATCCAAGCTCCAAATGTTAGATGAAATCAAGAAACAAGAAGATATGAGGGTTAGATAAATGATTAAGCATAAAACCCTAAAATTTAGACTAAGTTTCATTGTGATTTGACATTAGGTAAAATTTGAAAATTTTAACTCTATCAAAGTTGAGAAACACCTACACCATTGGATAACTTAAGAAATTCTACCCCATTTTAAAAAATAAGCTTCGAAAAAGACCAAAATATGACCAAGATATGACCATTTTAAGATTGAGTGAAAAAGAAAGAAAGCAAAGGAAACACCATTTGAAACACAGAGGCAACGGTGTTGTTTGAGTGCAAACAACGCTGGAATGATAGCAACACTATTTGAGGATTTGAGTGGTGCTTTGGTGAAACTAGGGGTGCTGTTTGGAAAAAAAAAGACCACATATGCATCACTATTTCCTCCAGCGGCACTGTTTGACCTAGAAAGACAAAAAAACATTAAAAAATTGACAGAAATGGCCAAAAAAATGTGTTAATTTTGAGATTTATGCCCTCCTTCTAGTGTCAAAATGTGATTGGTAGCTCTAGACCTATTCAAACATAGACAACCAATGTGCAATATTAGTCATCAAATAAATCTAAACTAACATTCCCCATGCAATTCATTTAAATGTAATGAACAAGAAAACAAGATAGAATATCAAATGAAATCTATTGAAAGCTAAGAAAACTTATTCAAAACATTCAAACCAACATCTCATGGGGGAATCGGTGCTTCTTTGATGTGGAAAGAAGCCCTTTCCCAATTCCTTGCAAAGCTTGAAGATGATTGTGTGCTCCTTGATTCAAAATGTTGATAACCTAGCTATGATTGATGAAACTCTATGTAAAATTTGATGCAATATGGATGATATTGATGATAATGGTGGATTCAAATGACCATAGTGATTTTACATGGATTCTGGATGATCAAAAAAATAGAGAAGGCCTCTATTTATAATTTGGAGAAGGATGGAGGAATGCAAAATGGGATGAATGTGGGGCTAAAGATCAACCAATAACACAATGCCACTTGTCAACATGCTATTGAAGAGAGATGGAGCAAATTTTGATGAATGTGCACATAAATGCCATTAGGTGGATATTTGAAATTTGAAAGTTAGCTTGTGGAGGGAGATGTGGAAGAGGAGTTATTGCCACTTGGCTCAAGAAAAAAGGACTTGTAAGAGTCATAAATGCCAAGTTGGAGGATAAGACCTTTTGGGAGGGAGATTTAAAAATGAGGGAATATTCAAACTTGATTCCCTTTTGAATGAAAATGGATGAATTTACAAATCAATTAAATTGATCTACTTGTGCAAATTTCAAAATATAGAGGATTTGATGGATTAGTGTTAGGATTAATCATGATTTGATTAATTTAGATGATAATTAGCTTATTTGACACTTTGAATTAGATTTGTGGATTTAAATAAATCAAGATGAGAGGAATAATGAATATTAGTGATTTAATTAAATAAAATTGATCTAGTCAATTAAATGGAGAACTTTAGAAGTTTAATTAAATAAAATTGATTTATTTAATTAAAGAGGAGAATATGATGATTTAATAAAGATTGATTTATTCAATTAAAAGGGGAAATATGATTTAATTAAATAAAGATTGATTTATTTAATTAAAAGAGGAAATATTATGATTTAATCAAAGAAAGTTAATTTATTTAATCAAAAGAGGAGAATTGGAAAATAAAGATTGATTTATTTAATTAAAAGAGGAATTCAATGAATTTAATCAAATAAGGATTATTTAACTAGATAATTAGTAAAGAGGATGATTAAAGAAGAACTGGTGTAAGTCATAATCAAGTATGCATTATCAATCAAGATAATTTTCATGCCTAAAAGTACAAATATCCAAGGTTCAAATTTACTGGTGTCTCAAAGTCCAATTATCGTGCGCAATAGAGTTATGATGTCCTAAACATCGTTGTTAAGCATAAACCTCAAAATCAACTTCATTTTGTTAGTAATCTCCTCCTGGCACCACTTTGCACTCATAGTTCTTCTATTATGTTCTTCTAAGCTCATTTAGGTTTTGGCCAGTGTTTTCATATCCGATGGATACATGAGGAGATGTAGAGAGCCCAAATGTATATACAATCCCTTTTATAGAGAGGTCTGTGTAATGTTCTTTAATCAACTCAATAACTAGGAACATGAATTCCTCTACTCAGGGATTGATCATCACAACTGGCAGTCATGAACTACTAAAGAACCTTATTTAATTATCAACCCAGGGACATAAACTTGAAATGGGACAACACAAGATATGGACTAATCACCTTCCAGACATGCACGATTCCTAAAATTCCTTATACTAGAATTTAAGTACTAAAAACAACTTTACTGTTTAACTTTGCTTGGAAATGAAAAACTCGAAAGATAACTTATTCTGCTCCTAGTGGTTGCAGGAACAATTGGTAGCTCTGTGTTTCTGCCAGCTGCAAGAACAATCACATTAACTTCTATGAAAAGAAATGTAGCTTTTCTAACTTACAGAATAAAAGTATAGACAGCTCCCTAAGTGGGACCCCTTAGGTAGTGTCAAAAGTAGAAAACATATTAGGAGAAAAACTTCATAAGCTTTATTGATTCAATGCAAAAAAGTACATGGAACAATCTCTTGGCTAAATTTCTAAGACTGAAAGTGTGTTACAATATTGATTTTCTTAGCCAGCCCCTTCTCTAAAGGAGAATGGGCTATTTATTGAAAACTGATCCTAAGTACTAATCAACCTTCCCTTATAAAACGGGAGGCATTTATTACATTTAACTAACTTAAGTAAAGAGGTGAATGACAATGAAAGAACTAAGTCAAATTGGTTAAGCAATCTTAAAGCACCATCATCCTGGATTCATGCAACACTAAGACGCCTAGCCTAGATTTCTGGAACACTTTCCCTGCATGGTGGATGAGTTCAAACTGTTTCCTCATCTTTTGTTGTTGAACCAGTCTTCATGGATTTGGTCTTCAATTCTTCAAGTGGAAATTGAATTCCCTTCCTTCAATCATGGTACTTGCAAAATATCTCGCCATCTTTTCCTAAGGAAGAAAGTTAGCTCAACAAATTCATCCTTTAAGACAATCCATTACTTTATTCATTCATTCATTAAGTATTAAACTAAGGCAAACATTGTTTCAGATATGGCTACAAGAAGTTTTAGTAGTGGAGGTTGTAGGAAGGTTTATGATCACAAAAATCTATAAAGTATTTATCAGACTAAAAAAAACATTAAAGTTAATAATCATGGGACTTCTTATCACAATATACTCATCCTATTTAAGTCATAAAAAGGTCCATATCCTATCCCATAAATAGACCAAATGTATTTTTTAGTATAATAAAAATAGCAAAGTATTTATAAAAGTATGATCAAAATGTGCCAAAAACTTGGCTCATCACTCCCCTCAACCAACTACTTGCTGGACCCTTCAGCAAGTCTAGCATTCCTTCATTTGGAAAATTCTCTTAGATCTGCACTTAATTGCTATCCACATTCGCCATTTTGGAAACTCCAAAAGTGAGCTCACATTGCCTCCAGCCTTTGCCATCTATTATCTTTAGAACTTCTGTTATAAGTGTTGTTATCCCCCTGTATAGCCAATAATGGCCATAGGAGAATAGGCAACTACATAACCAATGGCAACCAATTCTCCTTCTTTGTTCTGGAATTCCTCATGTACCTTTCTACTCTTCTGATTGCTGCATACAAGGTATTGGGGGTATGTGGTTCTGCTTTCTTTAATTGAAATGAAAGATGCTCCCATCTGTTCTGAATGTGCAAGGTTGCAGCATTAAAATCACTGTTTATAATTTGGGAGTATTGAGAAAATACCTCTTGTCTTAGAGGCTCAATCAGTGGCCTGGCTCTTTCATCTCTCCATAATTTCTTCCAATCAAAGTAAATACCTATTCCATTTCTAGATTCATTTCTTACAGACAATAGCATATTTACTTCATCATGCATATGGCTATCAAATTGTTCTCCTCTGCTTATTTCATTGGTGATCCTGGAGATTAGAGTGCTGATATGAATATCACTGAGATAACATAAGGGATTCCATTCCTTATCCTGGGATATAGCCAAATTGTGCAGATAAAATTCACACAGGAGGTTCTTGATGTGTAGAGGTGAATCCCTGTATGCTTCATAAAATTCCTCAGGGGTATCCAAAGAAGGATTCTTACCTTTCTAGACTCTAATTAGTTGGAAGTTCAAATACAGCTCCTTGAGATACATTGCGTAGACAGGTGAAGGTACACAACATTGCATTAGTTGTGGAACCAGCTCTACCAACTAGTTGAGAGTCTCATTCAAGTTAGCAATTTCCAGATTCTTGTTCTAGATTATCCTTTGTAGTCTCTCAATTTCAAGTGCAGAAGCAGTTTGTTGTTGCTGAAGTTCCTCAAAACATGCCATTCCTACAGCAAAGTTTGTGACATGGGGTGGTGTTCTATTATTATGCACACCGCAAGTATCTCCCGTACTTCATCAAACACATCCACCTTACCTTGCTCTTCTTATGTCGGAAACACAACCGACTCTTCTTCCTTCTCATCACATTCCATATCTTCTTGTAGCTATTCTATAATGGTAGCCAACTTATTGAAGCCAACCCTTTCATGTGTACTCACAACCTCCTCGATAACAGGTTCTTCTCTCAGTTTAGGACTGGAAGAATCTAAAGGTGGTGTGGCAGGAGTAGTATTAAGTGATTGGCAGGCTGCCTGGTTCTAGAGCCTAGAGCTCCTTCTTATGGAAGTAGGAATTGTTTTTTGCTTTTTGGAAGGTTTTGCTATAGGAACAGAGAAGTTTCCCTTTTTCTTTCTTTTTATAGGCTCAGGGGTTGCTACAATAGGTGACTTTCCTTTCCTATCCTTGGGAGATGGCTCATGAATTTTGATAGGACCTTGTGCCGACTGCTTGGGAGTTCTTTCAGAAAGAGGAACATCATCCTATGAATTAGATGATTCTTGAGAAGAGGACATAGCAGTAGAGGTTTGGCCCATGGACTTGGAGGTTCATTGCTTAAAGGGAAGAGGTTCACCCCTAGGTCCTACATTTTGAATTTTAGGGTTGAAGGGGACCATGAATTCCTCACAGGTCATTCCTGATGCATCTTGAATGGATTTTTCAACAAGTAATTTAATAAGGCAGTGGTGAGATATAGAGTTAACCCTACCCTTTTTAAATTCAGTAACACTATTGGATAGCAAATTGTAAAGAAAGTTGGGAATATTCATCAACAATCCATGGCGTAAATGAGACAAAATTTTGAAGTGATGAGAGTGCAGGACTAAAAACCTACCTTCACAGGTTATGTATTTGATGATATACCCTGCCCGTGACACCCAGTCCTGTGGCATACTCATTCTTTGCGCACCTTGCTTATCTACCCGTAGAGGAGGGTCATTTGGCCGAGTCAACTCAACCCTGGCACTTCTTGCATCTCTTCCTCTGGGAAATAGTTCTTCAACTTGAGGTAATCCCGTTACCTCAACAATTCTATCAATTGACGCATTGACTGTTATGCCTCTAACTTTTGCTTCCCCATCATGAAATGTCCTTGTGAATTCCTCTGTAATATATGTATTAAAAGTTTCAAGCTTTAGGAAGTAATTGAGCCACCCACATTGTCTGAATAGTGGCACATGCACCACATCCTGCAATAGGATGCTATGGTATGTAGGCTCATGCTGAATCAGCTAACCTCCCATTTCCTCAATTTTCTGGAGAGAATCACCGTAATTATCTGATCTGACTTTCGTCTTCATTGCAAAAAGTGACATGGAGAAACGTGGATGATATTGAAAATGACAGGTGGATTATGTGGAAGAGAGAGAGTGAGTACGGATTGTGGATGAAGTAAATGAATGGAATGGGGATCTTGTTAGATAACCCCTTTATTATGATTTAGTAGGCACTTTTATGTATGGCCCAGAAAGTTGAGCCTAGGCTCAATTCCTTTGGCTGCAGGATCACTGTCATCCTACTCAATTTCAAACTATCTAAAAAATGTTTCCTTGTCAATGGGTTTAGAATAGAGCTTTAGGCGATGCCCATTGACTAGTAGCTTAAATTGGACCTCATCAATGGTCCTTAATTAAACAACACCATTGGTGAATACCTCTTCTATCTCATATGGACCCAACCATTTGGTTTGTAGTTTTCCTGGACTGTCCTTATACCATGAGTCATAAAGCAAAGCCTAATCTCGTGCTTTGAATTTCTTTTCCTTGATGTATTTAACATGTCACCTTATTCTTTGATGTTGTATCATCTCAGTGTGTTGCAGGGCATTCTTGCGAAGCTCGTCTAGAGCATTGAGCTGCATGACTCTGTCCTTTTGTGCATTTGTTAAATCCATGTCCATCTCTAATGTTGTTCTTAGAGTCTTATGTTCAAATTCTATTGGCATCACAGCTGTTTTACCATACACCATTTCAAAAGATGTATATCCTGTAGTAGTCTTCCAGGTAGTATGGTAGGCCCATATAGCTTCTGGTAACCTTGCGGCCCAATCCTTCTTATACAAATCTACAGTTTTAGTCAAAATGGCCTCGATGTCCCTATTGGTGACCTCAACCTGGCCATTGGCCTGGGGATGATAAGGAGTTGATTTCCTGTGCTGTATATTGTATTCATTTACTAAGGCTGTGATAAGTGTAGAAGTGAATTGTGCTCCTTGATCTATCACTATTTCCCTAGGGACACCAAACCTGGTGAATATTTCCTCATAGAGGAATTCAGCTACTTTATTATCCCTAGCATGTTTCATAGGTTTAGCCTCTACCCATTTTGTTACATAATCTATACATACAAGGATGTAGGACTTACCTTTCGAAGGTGGATCAATTGGTCCTACAAAATCCAGTCCCCATTTGTCCAAGGGTGTAATGACAACTTGTGGAAATAGAGGAATCTCATCAGATCTAGTTGGTCTTCCCATCCTTTGCCATCTATCACATCTCCTGGTATATTCAGCTGCATCTCTATGCAGAGTTGGCCAATAGTAGCCAGTATTTAAAATTTTCATTGCTGTTCTTTTGGCAACAAAATTTCCACCACACAGCTCATCATGGCTTGCATGCAGTTTATCATAAGTGTCCTCCTCTTGTACAAATCTCCTCATAACTTGATCTGGCCCTGTATAAAACATGCAATCTACAATCCAAGAAAAGTTAAAGCTTTTCTCTACCAATAATCTCTTTTCCTTAGGGGAGAATTGAAGAGGAGTTTTTCCTACAGCCAGATAATTTTCTATATCGGCATACCATGGGTGAATAACCTTGATTGCAAACAGATGCTCATCAGGAAAGGAGTCTTCAATAAGTGTAGAGTCATCTTCCCTTTGAATTCTATAAAGAAAATTAGCAACCATGTTGGCTTTACCTAGCTTGTCCACAATTGTAATGTCAAATTCCTGCATCAACAATAACCATCTTGCTAGTCTCCCGGCTATTGAGCTTTTATTCATGAGATATCGGATTGTTGCATGATCAGTGTGGACAAATATATGATAACTGGTGATATAATGCTTTAATTTATTAAGGGCATAGATGATTGCCAACATTTCATTTTCTGTAACAATGTAGTTTAATTCAACCCCTTGTAGATTTTTGCTTATGTAGTAAAGTGCATGTTCTGTTGAACCACCCTTCTACCCTAACACAACTCCAATGGAATAATCTAATGCATCGATATGAATATGAAATGGATGTGACCAATCAGGTTCTTTCAAAATAGGTGCCTGTATAAGGGCAACTTTTAAATCAAGAAATGCTTTTTCACATTCTTCTATCCAAGAAAAATATGCACCTTTCTTTAGCAGACTGTATAAGGGGCCTGCTATTTGGCTGAAGTCCTTGATGAATCTTTTGTAGTAGCTAGCATGGCTTAGAAATCTTCTTACTTCTTTATGCTTGGTAGGAAAGGGTAGATTAGAGATGACCTCAATCTTAGTAGGATCAACCTGTATTCATGTAGCAGAAATATGGTGACCAAGCACTATTCCCTCTTGCATCATCATGAAATACTTTTGACTATTTAGTGATAGGTTGTGATCTTCACATCTCTGTAGTACTTTCTCTAAGTTGGATTGAGCTTCTTCAAATGTTGTACCATAAGTAGTAAAGTCATCCATGTATATTTCCATGCAATCATATGAGATGTCTGAGAAGATACTTATAACTGCCCTCTGGAAAGTTACAGGTGCATTGTAGAGACCAAAAGGCAAAAATGAATAGGAAAAAATTCCCCAAGGGCATGTAAAAGTAGTCTTTTCTTGATCCTTAGGAGCAATCTTGATTTGATTGTACCCACTGAAGCCATCTAAGAATGAGAAGTACTTTTTCCCAACTAAATTATCTAGAATTTGATCAATGAATGGAAGAGGAAAGTAATCTTTCTTTTTTGCCAAGTTGAGTTCTCTATAATCTACACATACCCTCCATTTTCCTCCTTTCTTAGGAACAATAACCAATGGGGAAACCCATTAACTATTCGAGATTGGGTAGATAAAGCCAGCTGTTAACAGTTTCTGCAATTCTTCTTTAACAATTTCTCTCAAAGCTTGATTAATTCTTCTTTGAGGCTGCCTGATAGGTCTGAATTCACTGTTAATGTATATGTGATGTGTATAGAGTTTTGGGTCTAAACCCTTCATGTCACCATATTCCCAAGCAAAAGATGACTTATGACTGGTAAGCATTTTGACCATAGAGTCCTGCTACTCACTTGTGATGTTTTTATTGATGCTCAAGGTTTTTTCTGTGGCTACCTCAACTTCGGAGGTTAAATCTACCATAGCTACTTCAGAAAAAAATGGAATCTCTACCTCGTAGGGTAGCAAGGTGTGTAAGCAGTCAGTTGCTACATGATAATGAGTTGATGTAGACGAAGGAAGAATGGTCTGCAAGGAACATGGATTTTTTTCACAATGAAAATATTCAGTACCATAGTTATTCAGTAGGATATTGGATAATATATCTTTTTGTTCTTGTTGTGCAATGAAAGGCTCTTTGGTAATCATCATTAAATTGGCCACGGAGTTCACTTCCTCCTCTTCTCCCAAATCTGGCCAAACAACCTCTCCAGACTCAAGTTGGGGCAGGGTTGGAGAATAGAGGGTAAGCTTCTTTGTACTATATCCATCAGATATTGTCATGTTACCTAACCTACAACCAATGTAAGCATCAGTAGTAGCCAACCAAGGCCTTCCTAGTATGACAGGGTATCCCCCCAATGATGCCTTTGGAGATAAGACCATAAAGTCAGCAGGGTACTCCCAAGAATCCAAGGTGACTACCAGGTCTTCAACTACCCCATCAGGTTTGACAGTTGAGCTATCGACAAGCTGTAATATTGTAGGTGTAGTCCTTAGGTCTGAAATATTAAGTCTTACAACAAGGTCCTTTGTCATGACATTGATAGCTGCACCAAGATCTACTAAAGCATTCTTAATTTGCAACCCATTAACATTGATCTCCACAACAGGGCTTCCTGGATCTAAATATTTTGGGATACTAAGCTTCCCCAACATTAAGTCAAAGAGTTGTCCTATGACATGGACAATTTGAGGGTCCTTTTTCCTCCCCAATTTCTTCAAACATGCCTCCTTGATGGCCTTGCCATAGATAGGTACTTCTTTGATTGCCTGGAACAAGGGGATTTTCACACATATATGCTTTAGCTGGTTAAGGATGTCAAAGGTAGGTTCCTCTTTCTTTTTTACACTTTCACCTTCTAACCTTTGTGGGAAAGGAGGGGACACTTTATTAGATGCCTTAGGTAATGATTGAATCTGAACTAGCTCATTTGGTTCGGCTTGGTCATTGATATCTTCTTCTTTGTGAGTCTCCTCATATGGCAATTCTAAGATTACGGGAGGAGATGGTGTGGGAAGCACAGTTCCTAAACATAAATTAATATTATTCAAGTTAAGAGCATAGGCAAGCTAATGATTAGGATCAGCAAAATAGACTTGCTGCTGTTGCTACAGTTGTTGGTTATTTGGATTAGGTGCTGCCTGAGTAGGTAGTTGGGTTGGTTTTGGATTCTGACCTTGATTAGCTGCAAGAGTTGGCATAATGGATTACTGCGGCGGTTGCTACAGGAAACCAGTGGGTGGATTTGACTATTGCTGACCTCCTCCATTGGTTGGACTGCTGCCAATTCCCTTGTGGGGGCTATCGTTGATTTTTCTATGGTGATTGCCAATTCCCTTGTGAGGATTGCCAATGGTTTTGCTAGGCATTTGGCCAAGGGTTATTCCACTGAGGTTGGGAGTATGGGCCATAATTTGGAGGGTACTAGTTTTTCCATTGACTATTATATGAACCAAAATTTTGCAAAGGGTCCTGAGGCATACCTTGTCTTGGGGCCCATGGCCTGCACTGAGAAACCAAGAACACTTCCTCCTCTCCTTCAATGGTTTTGAACTCAGTAGGGAGATGTTGTACCTCCAAATTGGCCACTGTTTTGCATCGAGAGTCTTTCTTTCTTTGTCGGCAGTGGGGCAATATTCAGCTAACATTGCCTCAGCTTCCTCTTTCTTCCTTCTAGCTTGCATAGTATCCAGTTGAGTAGCTACATCATTGATGATATCCTGCTTGAAGTCAGACAAGAGATTGGTAATCTCCCCTTTAGATATTCGAGAGCCACTTCCTTTTATAGAATAAGGTCTAAACCCCCTTCCCTTCTTTACAACTACTCTGGAGTAATTGAGACAGATTTTCTTGATATCATCCCAATCACTTTGGGTGACATCACCTCGTGCCATAAGGTCAAGGGCCTCCATGCAAGTATCATTGACTCCCCTTAAGAAGAAAAGTTTTTGAGATTCCTTATTTAGCTCATGATGAGTATTCTTCTGCACACTAAACAAGAATCTTAACACATAATCCTCTAAGGTTTCATCCTCCTTTTGTGACATTTTGAAGATTTCATCTCCTCTTAGATCATTTCCTCTACAATACTCTTTATATTTATTGAATAGCAGAGTCTTCATTTGATCCCAATTGCTAGCTACATTGCTTTCCAATCCCATGAACCATCTCAAGGCTACCTCCTTTAGAGTAGAGGGAAACAATTTCAGCTTGTGTGCTGAGGTTGTATAGTCAGCTTCTACAAAGGATTTCAAATTCAAACAAGAAGGTATGAGGATCCTCAGTAATAAGTCCATAGAACTTTGGCAGTAAGGAGGCAAGGATGTTCTTGAAAAATAGGGTTTGCCATTCTTGGTTGTATTCTTAGATTAGCTCCTGGTTGATGAACTACAAGAGTAAGTGGATTATTTGATTATGTTCCTTCGGATAGGTTAAAGCTTAGTTTAGAGGAAGAAGATGAAGTAACTAAGTCTTGGCTAGCATCCAGATATGAGTCATCTTGGAATAGGTTTGGTTCAATCTCTTCAATATCTATGCTCCGAGGAAGGAATCTTCCAAATTGGTCTCTTCTTCTATGCATACAACAAAATTAAAGTAACTATGGAGATGCTAGAATGCAAAATTCTAAACTAAAAGTACTAAGAATGAAATCTTAAACTCTTTACTAGCATGCCTATAATAGGTTCTTAGTTTTACACCATCCCTAGCAACGATGCCAAAAATGTAGTATTCTTTAATCAGCTCAATAACTAGGAACATGAATTCCTCTACTTAGGGATTGATCATCACAACTGGCAGTCATGAACTACTGAAGAACTTTGTTTAATTATCAACCCAGGGATGTAAACTTGAAATGGGACAGCACAAGATATGCACTAATCACCCTTCCAAACATGCATGATTCCTAAAATGCCTTATACTAGAATTTAAGTACTGAAAACAACTTTACTATTTAACTTTGCTTGGAAATGAAAAACTTGAAAGATAACCTATTTTGCTCCTAGTGGATGTAGGAACAATATGCAGCTCTGTGTTTCTACCAGCTGTAGGAACAGTCACATTAAATTCTATGAAAAGAAATTCAACTATTCTAACTTACAGAATAAAAGTATATATAGCTCCCTAAGTGGGCCCCCTTAGGTAGTGTCAAAAGTAGACAAACAGATTAGGAGAAAAACTTCATAAGCTTCATTGATTCAATGCAAACAAGTACATGGCACAATCTCTTGGCTAAATTTCTAAGACTGTAAGTGTGTTACAATAGCGATTTTCTTAGCCATCCCCTTCTCTAAAGGAGAATGGGATATTTATTGAAAATTGATCCTAACTACTAACCAACCTTCCCTTATAAAACAAGAGGCATTTATTACATTTAACTAACTTAAGTAAAGAGGCGAATGACAATGAAAGAACTAAGTCAAATTGGTTTAGCAGTCTTAGAGCGCCATCATCCTGGATTCATGCAACACCAGGACACTTGGCCTAGATTTCTGGAACACTTTCCCTGCATGGCAGATGAGTTGAAACTGTCTCCTCATCTTTTGCTGTTGAACCAGTCTTTATGGATTTGGTCTTCAATTCTTCAAGTGGAAATTGAATTCCCTTCCTTCAATCGTGGTACCTGCAAAATATCTCGCCATCTTTTCCTGAGGAAGAAATTTAGCTCAACACGTTCATCCTTTAAGAAAATCCATTACTTTATTCATTCATTCATTAAGTATTAAACTAAGGAAAACATTGTTTCAGATATGGCTACAAGAAGTTTTAGTAGTGGAGGCTACAGGAAGGTTTATGATCACAAAAAGCCATAAAGTATTTATCAGAATAAAAAAACCATTAAAGGTAATAATCATGGGACTTCTTATCACAATATACTCATCATATTTAAGTCATAAAAAGGTCCATATCCTATCCCATAAACAGACTAAATGTTTGTTTTAGTATAATAAAAACAACAAAGTATTTATAAAAGTATGATCAAAATGTGCAAAAAACTTGGCTCATTAGTCTGCATAGACCCTCCCTTCTTTCTCAATGACCCTCTTGTTTGGGTCATAATAGTTTAAACATTCCATTTCTAAGCAAAAACCCTCTTGCTCAATGCAACCCACTTGCAAAACATTCTTTGAACACTGAGAAGCATTTTCTTGTTGAACCATGTGATGAATTCAATATCAAAAAACCACCCTAGATGGGTTTCAATAAATATCCCACCATGTAATTCCCTACCACGTACCCCAGAGAATGCACACTAACAACCTGAGGCAA
>VDFB02026399.1:10151-112038 GCA_007258455.2 Sequoia sempervirens | reverse complement strand
TAATTAGCTTTTTAGCAAGTTTATAGACTTAGATATTTAATAAATGAATTATTTAAGTGTAGGAAGATATTTATTAAATTGATTATTGTGCTTGGGATAAATAGAAGTATTAGTGAATTTCCTTACTTTGATTTTTTAATTGATGGAAATGGTTATTTGATTGTGAATTGGATGATTTATTATTTAAATTCCTTATAGTTAATGAGATGGTGTTATTTAATTGGATGTGATATTTTACTTTGTTTTTGTATGGATTAGCATTATCTCCAGAGGTTAGGGAAAGTGTGAATGCATTTCTATGGTTGCATCTTTTTGGTTCATGTTGATACCATGTGGGAATTTGTGGGTGGTACCCTATTGTGAGTTATGATTCTTTTGGTTGAACATTATGGTACCCATTTCTTGGTTTTGGTCTAAGGGAAACCATAGGGGAGAGTGGCTCTTCTTGGGGCTAGTGTACAAGTGGTCACCCTTGAAAGAGTTTCCCTAATTAAGTGAAAACCTAATTAAATTACTTAGTGGGTTGGGTTAGTTATCACATAAGAAGATAAAAATATACACCTCGCCCCTATCGTTAGTGCTCCCAAAGGCTAAGGACAGGTGGGAAGACCTAGTTGGTAAGGTCACTACCTTGACTTCATGAAAGGTAGATGGCTCCACATGAGTCACCCTATGGGGCAACACCTTGAAAAAAGATGTCTGATTAACCATAGATGGAGGTGGCTCCTAGATTATAGGTAGTCTGGTGAATCCATGAAGGCCATGCGGTGACACTCTCCCATTATGCCCATTTGTTTCCCTTGTTCTTGTGCCTTTGGAGTTGTTTTAGTTGTTTGAGTTGTTTATTTACTATTGATGTTTATTTTTTTCATGGGCTTGAGTCTTGTGATGTGTGTCCTTTATGTTTGAGTTTGTGGTTGAGGGTTCTTTCTTATTGACTCCTTGCACGGGGGGTTGTTCCTTCGGGTCCACACAGTCAGATGGAAACGTGCAATGCAACCATTGGGTCCCTAGTTGTGATCATGGTGTGGATGCAGTTGCAGTGATCTTGGAGCTCACACAGAGAAGATTGTACCTATGAAGAGTTATCTTTCATTATTGTACTTTGTATTATTTATTGTACCCTTCCCAATGTTATAAGGGAAGTTGCCTTGTAATGTAACTTTGATTTTATATTGTGTTGTATCTGTGGAAATATATTCCACATTTGTAACTTTGAACTCTAAAAATGAATATAGTACTATGTGATTTATGTTTATGAATTTATATCTTATTCTTTTTGTACTTATATCATGTTTTATTCTCATTTCTTTCTTCCACTTTAGTTAGTATCATTTATCGTTAATTGTTGGGTTCGTTTAAGTAATGCACCATGTACCCCATAGGATTAGGTTAATGTTTTATTTTATATCTATGTTGTATAAATATTTATTTGTTGCATTGTGTAATTGTTATTTTAAAAAAAAAATAAAAAATTAATTTGTTGTAGTTGTCCTATGGGGTTTGCGTGGTGGGGCATTACATAACCATTGTCATTATATGATGATATTGATATTGTGTAATTAAAATAATATTTTAAATAAATTTAAGAGATTAAAACAATACCGTGTCATCTAAATTTAGTCAATATTTGATATTATCAATTGAAATGAACACAATTATTAAAGTAAATATGTATATTATACTTTATACATTCAAGAAACATAATGGTTATATGCATATATTGGAAACAAGACTGTTACAAAGTTTAAATGCTCAATTCTAGATAATGAACTTCAACGTTTGGCAATAAAGGAAACAATTAAGACTTGGTTGTAGGTAGAGATCCTATAGCTACCCTAACCAAAAGGCATAACTACAATGATATGTTTAGAACTAATTTCTAGCATGCCCTTTTGGCAATAATATGTATTTTCTATTTTTAACTATGGATACTATCATTAGCATGAACATAGATAAAATTAATTATGTCAATTAGAGACAATAAAACAAGGCTATTTTCAAACTATTACGCGTGTATCAAGGATGTGTGCACATTAAAGATAAAAGATATCAATATAGTAGTTGGAGACAGTATTGGTATTTATTGACCAAAACAGCCAAGTGCCTAAAGGAAGCTGTGGAAATTATTTAGTGTTTATGATGGAATCACGATAATTATTTTATGTTTATCATAGTATCATTCACAGTACATTCATCTTAAGGCGTCGAATTTTATTACTATGGAAGACTCAAGTTTCACTCAAGAAATTGTATTTCCAATAATGATTTCATCTTCATTCCGTAAAACTATCTCTATTAAAAGTAGCTATATCCAATAATTTATAATACATTATAAACTGAGTACAAAAATTTATCAACTATCGCTATCACATTAATAAATACAATATCTGTGCAACATTTAACTCACAAAATATAATGTGCAGATTATACTAATATTTAGAACTAACGAGACTTCTTTTAATCTGCAACTCTTCTTGTCACTTTTTATTTTCCACCGTCCGTGAGCAGTGTTAGATAGGGTTTCTTACTCCTCGTTAGCATTTATGGCTACAGAAGGGACCGTGGTTTTTGGCAATGGCTTCCATATTGCGCAACAGATCGCCTGAATCCTATATGGTTTTTTCTTTAACTGCCTAATGAATGAAATTTATCCCATAAAACAGTATATTTGGTAGAGATTTACTATGCTCAGTTTATATTTGGTAATGTAATTATTTGTTTCCAATTTCTAACCTAAAGATCCAGGTAATCGTCAAGAAAATTTACGCACTAGTTTTCAAGATGCCTTTCTTTTTCATTTATCTAATGGATTGTGTAGATTTATAGTTTTTTTTTAATTTTTCATCAAGTGAATATTTTTCAAACTTACCCACTGAAAATCATGAATGGTATAATAGAAAGTGAAAGCTTTAACCATTTTAAACTAGAGTGGGTGAAAATAGGTATATATATGTTTTGGTTTTGCTTTATTATTTAATTGTTTAATCCTAAAGGTAAAAGTTAATTTAACCATGGTAATGTGCTTTAATTTAATATATGTATTTTGCAAAAGTAAATGCAACTAAATTTAAACTATTACATTTCTTTGACACTTAATATATATCTAATTTGTAAAAATAAGTGCAACCCAAAAAAATGGATCAAAAACCAAAATTTGAAAACCAAAATTCATTTTGAAACAAAGTCAATGAGAAATCTTGGAATTTTATATTTTCCAAGACTGAGTTGCCATTTTAGAATGTTTGCAACAAGGAGAATTGGCTAGATTTTATTGAATTAGAAATCAACTTTTGAAAAGAACAAAACCTTTGATAACATATATATATTAACAATTAATATTTGAATAATTTATTTGTTTATAGTTAGAGACCATTTCAAATCTACAACTTTGAATTAGCATTTATAACCACACATATACATATATCCCCTTGCATACATTCTTTTCTCGGATTTCCAGCAAGACTTCTATCTATAACACAGGAACTAAGCAGTCCATGACTACAAGAGGCAAGCCCATACAATCCCATACAACAAAAAAATAAAACCAACAAAATTAGAATAAGCACAATCACAAAGAACCCGTGTTTGGATTCTTCAAAGGGGGAGAAGGGGGATTCCCTTCCCTCTTGGGGAAAACAACAAATTTACATTTTATCTTCATTTGTGATGCCAAATCTCCCAATTTTCACACTACCCTTTAGGAAACCTTCCAACACATCCCTCTACACCCAACCTCCAATCCACCACACAACCATAGCCATCCTCCTCCTTTCCAAACCACACATTTTTCCATTTTAATACACATCCCCAAGAGAGGCTTCGTGCCCTCCTCAACCCCACACAAAGGATGCTCTTAGCCTGCAGGAGATATCAGCTCCTTATTCACACCCTCAAACCCCATAAACACAAACAAGAAAATAAAATATACACCAAAGGAAATACAATAGTAAAAATATGGCATTCATTCAATCTTTCTGTGGTAAATTTAAAATCGTAAAAAATAGCCCTACCTTGGCTATCTAAGTTAGGATCAACCCAATCTAGGAAATTTTATGATTCCTTTCTTTCAATATTTCTATTCTATCCAATTCCAGAAGAAGGCAGGAACTTGTTCACACCAACTCCCCCCGAATAACCCAACAAGACTTCCCAGATAAAAGGAAAAAGGAAAAGTGAAAAGAGAGAGAAATTCACCCAAACCTGTTACTTAAATAAAATCCCCCACAACTTTTAACTTCCCTTCAACTGAAAAATCACACACAAATTAAACATAACCTTTTTCATAAAAAAATGAAATCAAACAACATTAACATAAAACCCTTTTCCCACTTAAACAATAAAATAAATAAACTAAACACATATTTTTAACATATGGGCTTTTGCCTCCAAATCTTAAAGGATTGGCTCCCCACCTGCAATATCTCCATACAAGCATTAGTAATTTTGGAAAATATAATCAAAACATAATATATCTATATCTATATCTATATATATATATATATATATATATATATATATATATATATATATATATATATATATATATATATATATATATATATATATATATATATATATATATAAACATGGAAATTTTATAGCATTATATAACATCCACCATTTAAATTTAAATCTATCTATACTTACAAAATTTAATCATTTATTCAAACATTTTTAGGATCACTACCATATTAGCCAAAATAACATAATGCAGCATCAAAAGCATGTTGCTAAATAAACATATCACATGATCAACAACCAATAAGTGTCTAACATGTAGATTTAAACACTGGCCAAAACCTACCTAAGTGGTGCAGGAGCACCAAGAGCCTCATAAGTAGTCCCTTTGTCATTTTTGTATTTTAGGTTGGTTTAGGTGTTTTTGAGTCAAATAAGGTCTTTCAAGATCATTTGGGATCATTTTGATCCATTTTGGAAAGTTATAGGTCTATTAGTCCAAAGTTGTAGAAGTTGTAAAATTGCTAAAAATTTGTCAAAAAGATGTCATGAAAAGTGGTTAAGTGGTGATTAAGGAAAATTAAAATATGGGGTTAGTTACAAATGTGAGGAAGGATGGAAATTTTATAAATTTGATCCAAAACTCATTTTTGTGTAAGACTTTTGTAGTTTTCCTATAAAAACATTGTTCTTTTTCTTTGTACGGTCTAGTATGCCATATTGTGGCCCTGAAACCAATTGCATGATATAGAGTTATGTTTTACCTTTCATTTGCAACTAGTTTGATTAATTTTTAATTTGATTTGTAGAAGATATGAGTTCTTTTTGTAAAAATTGTCAAAAACCCTGCCTAGGGTTTCTATTCAACTTGTTTTGATCAAATCTTGAAATTTGTAAGTCGAAAAATCATGAAATTTTGTCAGAAATTCTATTATATATATATCATATTCCCAAATTTTCAAATCCCTATCTTTTGGTATGATATGGTTTTTGTTTAGCAGATCTATTCTTGATTGTGTGATAGGATAGTCATGAAGGTTAGCAAAAGGTAAATTGCTTGTAATTCTTAGAAGAATGGATTCATGGGTATTGCAGAATGTTATTAAGGGTGTATATAGGTCATATAGAACCATTGAAATATAATTTATGTTGATTGGTGTGGAGTGTATGAAGTTAGGTCCTTAAGAGGCTAGTGTTAATACTAAGCAAAGAGTGGGCAATCATAATACATTGTCAAGAACCATGAATAGTCATGTGCATAAGCATTGATTTTGCATTGTAATGAATTGTACTTGAGTCATATGAGCATTGGGATATTTCAACAAGGTCAGGGGGTTTTGTATTATTCCATCAAGAAGTTTGTTTCCCCTTCATGGGTCAAGTGAGCAATAAGACAACAAAAAAATACTTTGTTGCCCCTATCCTTATAAGTTGAGTTGTTAGTGACCTTTGAAAAGAGTCTTCATTGTATGAGTTAGATGGGCCTAGAAGTTGTCATTGTGAAGGTTTTAAGGCTATCCAAACAAGGGAGCAATTGAAACCTGTTAAAGAAATGATTGTCAAGACCTTAGATTCACCCTTCCTTTGCATCAAATTGGTATCAGAGTGCATAATATTTTGATGGTAAGAAGAAATAAGTAAATGCTACAAGAGGTTGTAATAGTTTTGTTGTTTTGATCAGTTTGTAAGGTGTGCATTGTGTGGAAATTTGTGTGGTTGGTTTAGGTAGGAGAAACCTAAATAGGCTTGAAGTAAGGAGAAGAGTACAAGTTATGCTCAAAAGAGAAGTTGCAAAAAGACTGCGGTGAAAAAGACTTAGGTGAGGTGGAGTTTCCAAAAGACTGAGGTGAAAAAAAAATTAGGTGAGATGGAAAGATGGAACTAGGAAAATTGATTATAGTGATGAAGCTTATGGAAGAGATAAGGAAAAGGAACCAATCCAAGCCACAATAGGATGTTGAAGCAGAGATAAAAGAGATAAGAGAGAGTTTGGACAAGTCAGAAATCATATGGGAGCTATTGCAGGGAATAAAATCACATGGATTCTTTATAGAGGTTAAGAAAAAGGTGAAGTGGCCTCTTAAGACAATGATGGAAAAGAGAAGGAAGCAGTAGGAAGCTAATAGATTGAGGAGGTGGCTGAAATTACTTGGCAAGCCATTGATGGAAAGAGATGTGGAGGCATAACAATAAATGAGGAAAAAATCCTAAGTGTGAAAGATGGAATACTGTGTCATCCTGAGGAAGGTGAGATACTTGGTGAATGCATATTGATTTTTTTTTTTTGATAGTAAAAGGTTGATGAATAAAGAATATGTTTTGTGTTCTCCTAGAGAAAGACCGGTGTTTGATGAAATGCATGATGAATTGGATGATTTTTTATTGGAAGAAATGGGTATGAATGATAAGTTGTTTGTAGTAGTAGTAAAAATTGAATAGTTCAATGATGAATGTGGCCCTGAAGTGCAACAAGAAGTATTCATTCCATAGACATAGATTGATCACATCCTTTGGAAGGAGATGACAAGTTTGGGAAAAGAGGAACACTAATTTGTGAATGAAAGTCAAGAGAAATTAACAACTGAGATGGAAGTGTTAGAAGATGCTATTTATGAAAGGAGACTCTTAGAGGACAAGTTCAGTCCTAAGCCAACAATAGCACACATGGATGACCTCTTGGGTGTTAAAGTGGAGTGTCTAGTGTAAGGAGATAAGGAGGAGACCTCAAGATCTCAATATTTTATTTCTAATCTTTCATTGGACTATGTTAGGGTTAGAAAGGCAGATATCTAACAATTAAATGCAGATTTAATTAACAAACAGAGAAACTAAAACACACAGAATAAATTATAACACAAATAATGTAACATGGTTCACCCAATCTGGGCTACATCCACCAAACTGCAGCCATCCAATGATTTTATTATCTAGTGCAAAAACCCAATACAATCTTGCGAATAATTGTGTTTTTCAACATACTGTAACACCCATATGAACCCCTTTTTAACAAGCTTAGAAGCTTCCAGATTAGGGTTCTACAAATTCAATTTTTTTTGTCATTGATTTTTTCCTTTTTCGGTGACGACGTGAAAAAGTAGGAAGAAAAATTTTCTCAGGGGCTACTGACCCTAAACCCCCACCCAAGGCCTGGCCCAGCCCTAGGCCCTAGCAAGGATACATGCCAAGGTGTACATTATAGCATGATCAGTTGCCACATACCAACAAACTATGTATGTTCAAGTTTGTTAGACAAGGAGATACAAAATCATTGAGAAGCAGGCTCTTGAACAAGACCAGGTTCAAAGGAGGATGCCAAAAGAGGAATACCTTGCAAGGAAGAAAGAAGTGAAGGAGTTGAGAAGAAAACCTAGAGAAAACAAGTTGAAGGCACAAATACAAAGCCAAGAAGACATCAAGGAAATAGTGTAGAAGAATTGGAAGAATGGGAAGAAAGGGAAGACCTGCACTCAAGTGGACTTGAGTTTTTCTTCCCCTTGGGTGTATGGTGCAGGAGCACTAGGAGCCTCATAAGTAGGTCCTTTGTCATTTTTGGATTTTAGGTTGGTTTAGGTGTTTCTAAGTCAAATAAGGTCTTTCAAAATCATTTGGGATCATGTTGTTCAATTTTGGAAAGTTATAGGTCTATTGGTCCAAAGTTGTAGAAGTTGTCAAATTGCTCAAAAGTTGTCAAAAAGATGTCATGAAAGGTTAAGTGGTGATTAAAGAAAATTTAAAGATGGGGTCAATTACAATCATGAGGAAGGATGGAAATTGTATAAATTTGATCCCAAACTCATTTTTGGGTGTGAGCAAGTTTTGAAGCATTTTAAGTAAGATTTTTATAGTTTTCTTGTAAAAAAACACTATTCTTTAGCTTTGTACAGCATGGTACACCATAGTACGGACTTGCAACTGATTGCATAATGTATATTTATGTTTTATCTTTCATTTTCAACTATTTTGATGAATTTTCAATTTGATTTGTAGAAGTTATGAGGTTTTTTATAAAAACTATCAAAAACCCTGCCTAGGGTTTCTAGTCAACTTGTTTTGATCATATCTTGAAACCCATACAGTGAAAAATCATGAAATTTTTTCAGAAAATATTTTTTATATATATTTCATGTTCCAAAAGTTTCATATCCCTATATTTTTTTTTGATATGGTTTTTATTTAGTGGATCTATTGTTGATTGTGTGATAGGACAGTCGTAAAGGGTAGCAAAAGGTAAATTGCTTGCAAATCTCAGAAGAATGGATTCATGGGTATTGTAGAATGTTATTGAGGGTGTATGTAGGTCATATAGACCCATTAAAAAATGATTCATGTTTATTGGTGTGGAGTGTATGAAGCTAGGTCCTTAAGAGGATAGTCTTAATACTAAACAAAGAGTAGGCAATCATAATACATTGTCAAGAACCATGAATAGTCATGTGCATAAGCATTGATTTTGCATTGTAATGAATTGTACCTAAGTCACATGAGTGTTGGGAGAGCTCAACAAGGTTAGGGTTTTTTGTATTATTCCATCAAGAAGTTTTTTTCCCCTTCATGGGTCAAGTGAGCAATAAGACAACAAAAAAATACTTTGTTGCCCCTATCCTTAGAAGTTGAGTTGTTAGTGACCTTTAAAAAGACTCTTCATTATATGAGTTAGATGGGCCTAGAATTTGTCATTGTGAAGGTTTTAAGGCTTTCCAAACAAGGGAGTAGTTGAAACCTATCAAATAAATGAGTGTCAAGACCTTAGATTCACCCTTCCTCTACATCACTAAGCACATAAGAACATAATAGAAGAACTATGAGTGTAAAGTGGTGCCAAGAGGAGATTACTAAACAAATGAAGCTAATATTGAGGTATGTGTTTAACCAGGATGTTTAGGACATCATAAATCTATTGAGTGGGATGGCTAGACTTAGAGACGATAGTAAATTTGAACATTGGATGTTCGTACTCATAACAAAATTAATGGAAGGACCTGTACAAATTCATTTGGGAATTTTTATTAGTGACAAGTTGCATGAACAAATAATGGTGTTCCTATAGTCCTTATGGTTTTCTATGTCCTCCTATGTGATTTATTCCTGTACCCTAAGGGAAAATATTCAAGGATTGAATAGAGTTGGTACCCTAGGCAGAGAACCAGGGATTAATTTGATATATGCTCATTTACCCCAGATTACCATCCACAGCTACCAAGAAAATTACTAGAGAGTTAATGATGTGTTTTCCATGAATTTGGTAAGGATCATGGAAGATGACAAATCCAAAGGTTATCTCTGGAAGCACATAGTATTATTAAACAGGTTGGGGGTTGGTACATTCAATTTCCCACTTTCACCTACATTAGGGTAGAAGGATTCGAAGGATACCTTTTCATCTTACCTACATACCCAACATACAAAGTGTTGTTATTGGAATTGGTGAAATAGATGAAGCCTTCCCATGCTCTTTTCAAGGTAGCATGTAAGAAATGTTCTTTGAAATTCCCCATCACAATTGGAAATTACAAATGCAATATGGCTAAATAGGTCGATTTGTGTGAAGAAGAATTGAAGATGTACAGGTTGGAATTCTTTACACTCCAAAGAAAAAATTATGATCTAGAGGGAAATCTTGCCAAGTAGATACCAACAAGTACACTCATGTTCATAATCTAGAAGATTTTTGGCTTAATTGTGATGACAAGCACCAAGTACAGAAGAGATCATATCAAAGGTTATCATTACAATCGGCAAAGATTCTCAAACTCCATGATATTCCAAAGTAGTTGGATACAGATGATGGAGAGGTGTTGAATCTAGTTTATAATCTAGCTAAAATTTATGATGAATCTATCCCAAATATAGATTATAAAAAGAGATAAATAGTAATTGTTGAGGAGATTATTGAGCAATTTTTTATGTACACTCAATTTTGGATTGATGATTATTGTAAAGCTTTAAGAAAAGTTGGGATAAAGCCCACATACCCACTCAATATAAAGAAGAAACAAAGAGAAGAAGGTGAATCTGGGTATGAGGAGCCTGCTAAAAAGAAAAGGAAAGTTGGTAAAGGAGACGTAGCTAGACATGTTGAGGAGAGAACACCTGATGCCCCAAGCTAGAGAGTTTCATTGGCGCCAGCTAGCTAGCATAAAGAAACTATGGCCAATAAGGTCAAAGTAACAGTAAAGCCTAGGGCGGCATTTTATTTCATAGCAAAGTTGAAGGGTCAACCTATGACTGATGAAGCTCAGTGAGAATGAAAACACACACTCGTGTTCAAACAAGGTTTGCATCTCAAAGAATTGTAGACTTATTCACCTCTCCCCTTTTAGTTAATACAACAACAATGAAGCAAAAATTGGGAAAGACTCATGCAATTCAAGAGGAAATTCTTGAGCTAAATGAAGAGCAAATTAGAGAACAATGTGAGAAATGGGCTGCCGTGATGAAAAAAGTAGAAGAAAATCAATCTAAGGAGAAACCCATGGTATAGCCAATGGTGGAAGAAGTTCTAGATATAGGATCAAGTCCTATAGATGTTGAAGAAGGAGAATTCATAAGAGGAACACTCACCCCAGGGGTGGGAAACCCTAAGAATATTGATGAAAAATAAATAGGGGATACTGCAAGTTAGAATCCTATGGATGATATTATTGGTGAAGGTACAATTGATTCCCAACTTCCACTAGGAAGTAGTAGAAATGATGTTGAACAACTGCACGTTTTTGAGAAGTCAGGAGAAGATTGGATTGAGAGTGAGAATGTAGAGCCTTAACAAACCTTGGATGGTGGAGTGAGAAATGAGGAGAATCATGGTGTTTCAAGACAATAGGAAAGTGATATCCCAAGGACTGGTGTTGAGCATATGGTTGGATAGGAAAATATAAGTCTTGAAAATGAAGAGACATTGAAAAATCAAGGTAATCTGGAATCCATGCCAGTGAGTACTGAAGATGTTCAAGTTCTAGGAAGTGTGATAGGAAATGTTGATGGCTTAAGGGAAGAAGTTCCTGAACATGTAGATAATTAGGAACAAAGAAATGGTTAACATGAAGAACATAATGAAGAATCACCTAATTGATTAGTCAGGGAAATGGCTTTGTCGTTAGAGGTGGAACTGGTGCCTATAGATTTTAGAAGTTTAATTAAAGAAGTGGAAACCAAAACCTAGGTGGAGAGAAAAGAAAAAAAATGTTATGCAAAGGAATGTAGATGAAGGAAGAGCACTCCATATAGCTAGCCCAATGGTAGATAAAAGCAAGCATGAGATGACACCTAGGGATTATAGGGTGACAACTATTAATGTCAAACATTCATCTTGGGGATAGGAATTAGAAGAAATGAAAATTAATTTAGAGACAACTATCACTAGGGTGTAGAAAAGTAAACCAAATAAAAGAGAGCTGAAAGAATGAATTTCTCGCCTAGAAAACTTTATCAAGTCATTAGCCCAATCTAATCAAGCACATGCTAAATTGCCTCAAAATCCAGTACTTATGTCTAAGGAGCAAGTGGATGCTATTGCATCACTTCACCATAATTGAAGTGTATTTGAAGAATGGATGGAGTACTTGGTGAGGCAAGGAGAAGAATTAATCATAGATGCAATTGGGAAGCGTAAGGAGGCACACCGTTGGTGTGAAAAGTCTAAGAGACTAGAAGGAGAATGTAGATTTCGCTAAGAACAAACTGATGTTGAGAGGTGAAACTTAAAAGCTCTTATTCAAGAAAATGTCCAAGAATTGGTAAGTGAAAAGATAACCACGAAATAGGAGGTTTTGATGTTTGAAAAGTGGAAGAAACAAGTGAATTGGGAAAGTGACACTTTGATACAATGTGTGGAAGGATTTGAAAAGGTCACTAAAAAGTGTAAGAAGTTGATTAACAGAGCTCAAGGGTTTATCAAAATGCTACCACAATAGAGTTTTGATCCCCAAAATTTAGGGAAAGGTGATAAAGAGATAAAATATTTCAAGGAGTGGCTTGAAAGAGTGAATAAGGACCCCATTCATTCATTAAATCGGGAGGTTATTTATGAGATTATAAAGTGCGGGACTGCCATGGTCAAATATGAGACATAAAAGATGTAGAGGAATGAAAATATCATCAAGATGTCAGTTGATTATACTAGGCTTAAGTACAAATGGAAGGTGATTCAAGGAATTTTGAAAGAATGTATGCATCAAGCATTGGTTTCTTTCTAAGAGTATTAGCAAAGGAAAGGTCAAGAAGAGTGTTCAGACTCAAAGTTCAATGAAGAAGGATAAATAACTGGATATCGGATATCGGATACAAGGATATGCTTTTGAAACGAGTTTTATAGAGTTGTTCCTAGTCCTGGTGAAGGTGGCTTGTTTCAGAGTTTGAAGAATACTGATGGTCTTGTTTTATGCAGAGTATTTGCAAGCTGGAGCTGAAGTTGAAGATTGATGTTGATGAAGAAATCAAAGTTTTGACTTTGTCTAGAATATTCTGATGACAACTATCACCTTCCACATGTTACATTTAAATTTTATTTTTATGATTCTCTTTGATGGACCTAAGTTTAAAATTTTGGGCCTTGTTCCTATAAAATTCCATTTACTGCTTTATTTTTATTTTAAGTTCAAAATTTGTGGATGTAGGAGAACCAGAACTTATTTAAGTTTTGTTCTTTTTCCTATTTTCTATTCCATTCTAGATTAATAACTTGTATGCTTCATTAGAATCTAATCAATATTAGAGGCAATTTGAAAGCTATTTCCTAATATGAAATCTTACGTAGCTGATTGTTTGTTCCTATCAGACAAGACTGTGTTGCACCGTTTAAGGGTGCATATTGACACTATCTGATGGAAAATGATCTCCCTCTCTTTAAAATCTTGCATCTTTTTTGGAATGGTTTTATTTGGTTTGGTTAATTCTTGAGGCATGAACGGATAATGCCTGGGGGAAACTTTACTTTCTTATTACTTTTGATGCTTTATTTTAGAATAGACGTTGAAATTTCAAAAATTGTTCCAAAAAAAAGGGATGAATGAATAGAATTTTTATTGCAAGTTTTTTGATTCCATGATATTGTTGAATGCTTAAAGCTAAATCTACTTAAGTGAAATCAAGGTATTTGAAGTTCATGAAATGTTGTTGCAAATCTGTCGATTTCATGAAATTTTTAAATGAGCGGATCGAGATTATATTTTACCTATCCATATGATTCCTTTAAGAATTGGAAAAAATTGTTTACCCCTCATGATTAACAACATTATCACAATGAACCATGATGTGAACCTAGTATGGTCAAGACTTGACATAAACAAACCTTGGGATTAAGCCGAGTTAGCCTAATATTTAAGTTGTCCCGATGCAATATTTCAAGTAAAGATAGGTTCCCACGGTGTGCCTGTGAGGATTTATCTACACTATTGGTGTGTGACTAACATTGTGATCAATAGGAACTAGTGCTAGAAGGAGGACTTGCAAATTTTTTTTGGTCTCATTAGGTGAGAATTAGAGTCTCATAGAGTTACTAGGTCCCGGTCTAGTGATCCCCATATGACATTAGTCAAACTTAGTGGTCAAAATTCATCTAGAACCCAAGGGTCTAGAAGTGCAAGTGTGATACTGCAAAGTCCTACTATTGTTATACCTCTCCCACCCATAGCGATGGATTTCTTTAATGTAGATTCACCAATTCAATTTGTTGTGTATAATGATCTTTCGAAGAATCTAGAAAAATTGTGTCCTAAGTATTATCTTTAGAAAGATGCAGAAGGACATATTAGTATCTTTAAGGATACATGTTTTCGAGCAAGGATACAACATGAAGATGTTGTATGTAGGTTGTTCCCTTATACCTTAAGTGACGAAGTTTACTAGCGGTACATCAACCTACCTTGTAATTCAATTAGAACATGGCAAGATATGGAAATAAAATTTTATCCAAGTTTAGAACACCGATTGATCCTGCCTAACTATATCATCAGTTTGCTCAAATCAAAAGGTTCGATGGTGCACCTATAACTGCTTTTAATGATAGGTTTCAAAAGGATTATTCTAGGTTGCAAACACCTTAGGTAGTGGATAATTTTTTAGCCATCACTATTTATTATATTGTAGTAGATCCTTTGACTACTATATTTGTGAAACAAAGGGAAAATCCTCCTACTACCCTAACAAAAGCCTATGTTGAGGCTGTAAGTGTAAATCTAGAAATGAAACACCATGGAAGCATATTGTCTATAAATGGTAGAAATGGATTGAATAATTATCTTACCCTGAGTGTGAATGGAGTTCCATTAAATCATCTGATAGCTCCTAATTCTTTTCCTTGAGTGGTCCAAAATGGGACATTTCCTCAAAATATTTTTTTTCAACCAAGAAATAATCAAGCTCTAGTCCCACACCATGGTCCAACTATCACAGAGTTACATCCTAATGGAAAATTTTTCTTCTCATAGACTCAAGAGATTCAAAAGGTCAAAACCTCAAAAGATAAAGAAAAAATTAAGGAAATCGCAACTCAACTCAAAAGATTAACCATAGAAGTTATGTAATTAAGAAATCATAATTTTTACTCTCAGAGTAATAATCAAAGTTCACAAAGTCGGGCATGTAATGCTCCTAGACCACCTAAACCTTGGAACACATGACTGAATAATGGAGGAGTATCCACACCTTTAGATAATTTTAATTCTTCTGATGATAGACCTACGTCAAAGGTGAATTTAGCTAACCTTGTGATGAACAATTTGGTGTCAAATCCACAACACAAATGCTCATTATGAAGTGGATTGTCTACAATTCAAAATCGCATCAGATATTTTTTTGGCCACTACACATTACAATGAACAATGTGACTCTCATCCTCCCCAAGGAAATGAAATAATTCTAGTAGGATATGACTCTGCTTTAGTCCTCAAGAGTTACAAATGTTTTGAGTCACCTGCTATTGTCAAGAGTCGCACTTATGAACAAAAAGGAGATAGTTCATCCAAGACTTTAGAAACCTACACGTTTCCTTATCAAGATGAAAATGAACCTTAGGATGAAGCTAACAAAATTCATTCTTTTCAACAATATCCAAAAGGAAACAGTGACAACTTGAGATGTAACGCAAATGGTGGAAGTAGATTCAAAGGGCCTTTGACTATGTCAATCCCACCTAACAACTTTAACACTCCACCAGATGATAAATCAAATAACACTCCAGGGTTACTCAAAGTGACCTCTCAATATAACTCATTGAATGTTCCACAGAGTGAAAAAGTAGAACTCGTTGATCAAAAAAATTGAATAATTATTTCGCGGAAGAAATTGAAAAGGTAAAAAATCAGCCTCTATTAGAATTGCTTAAAACACCTGTGATGAGGAAAGTTTTCTTGAATACCTTAGAAGATTTTCCCAAAAAAATCAAGCTTAGGAAAGAATCTCAGGTGAAGGACAACTCCATTAAGGCCAAAGACAAAAATATAGTTCCTATGGCGGATGTGCAAGTAGCCTTTTACAAAGGGAAAATAGAATCCTTGCCATTTTTGCTCACACTGAGAATATTTGGTAAGAATATCCATAATTGCTTAGTAGATTATGAAGCATCCACCAATGTGATGCCTTTGTCCACATGTCAGATGCTAGGTTTAACTTCAAAAAATTCCCTGAAGAAAGTCACTCAACTTCACAAAACTGAAGTAAATGTAGTTAGAGAATTAACCAATATTCATATGCAGTTAGCATCGGATCCCCAAATTTAGTATTATATCAAGATATTCAGGTTGTTGAGATACTTGATACTTATGGGATGCTATTAAGTAGGGACTGGCTAAAGAATTTGAATGGATATATGGCCAAAGACTTCTCACATCTATGGTTACCATGTAAGGGAGTTCCTAATTAGATCAAGATTGAGAGAGAGTTACACATGAAATACATTATCATTGATTATAATTAGAAAATTGAAGTTCTATACATACATGTAGAACTAGGAGTTTATAAAATTCAAAGTTTCAAAGTTAAAATAGAAGAAGATTTTATGTGCAATACTGAAAAGCATAACTAGATAACTCCCAGAACATACATGTTATTCGAATCCAATTATGGTTCTTCTTCTGAAGAAGACAACTGTTTAGATAAATTCTAGAAGAATATTGCTAGAGAAGCTCAAAAGAGCGGGAAAATTAAAGATTCACTGAAAATTTTCTTGTTGTAGGGTTGGTGCAGGTTGCACAATTCTACACATTTAGAGGACAGTTGCATGATGTGCTTAGAAATCATTCACAGAATCAAAAGTTAGCACTATTCAGAAAATACTATTCTTAATAGGTCTAAGCCATAAATACTTGAAGATAAAATGCAGGCAAAGTAGACCAAAAATGTTAATTTTTCAACTCTTAAGAATGCTAAGCTCAGAGCTGTTGAGGATCAAACTTGGACCCTTAAGTTTGATGGGTCAAAATTGAAACAAGGAATTGGAGTTGGAGTTGAGCTCATCAGTTCGCAAGGTAAGTCTTTCCTTGCTTCTTATAAATTACAATTCTAGTGTACTAACAATGTAGCAGAATATGAAGCCCTTATTCACGATTTGATGCTCGCTATCAAGAAAAAAGTTAAGATTCTTAAGGTGTTTGGTGACTTAGAGTTGGTGGTCAAGCATGTCCAAAGCAATATGTTTGTCATTACAAATGCTTTTCCAATTATCGACACAGAGTGTGGGACTTGATAGAAGATTTTGATGCCTTTAACATTACTCACATCCCACAAAGATTCAATCAAAGAGCTTACACTCTGGCTATTGTTGCTAGTGCTTTAGAACCTTTAGACACTTCTGATCTTAGGAGGTTTAATGTTGAGTTGGTGCAGTTTCTCTCGGTTCTTGGTAATGTTACAAATTTGTAGGTGTTCGAAGATGATCGTCATATATTGGAATTTATCACTAATACCGATATCTTCAAGGCATAGATAAAGAAATAGATCGCTCGAATGGAAAAATTCAAGATGAAGAATTAGCTCAAGCTAAAGATAATAATATTTAGAGAGGAATAATTGAATTGGAAAAATTATTTGATGTAGATTAGATAGTTCGACAAAAAGACTTGCTAAAAAATGATGGAGGGTAGTTTGAATTATATAATTTGAATACTAAAAAAGATCTAAAGAATGTGTTTATAGGGAAGGTATGTACTGAGGAGAATGAAGAAATATTTCTCAGGCATTCAGAGATTATTGGAAGATTATAGCATGGACATACGAAGATTTTAAGACTTATGATACTTCCATCATTACTCATACAATTCCATTAAAGCTTGATGTAAAGCCTTTCTGATAGAAACAACGACCTGTAAATGCACTTTTGGAACCTTTGATCCAAAAGGAAGTACAAAAGATCCTCTCAACCCAAATAATTTTTCCTATTAGAAATTCCACCTAGGTGGAAAATTTAGTACCTATCAGGAAGAAGAATGGAGATATACGACTGTGTGTGGATTTCTAAAATCTTAATAAGGCATTTGAAAAAGATAATTATCCCTTTCCTTTGTTGGAAGAAGTATTACAAATTGTTAACAGTTCACAGATGATTTCCTTCTTGGATGGATTCTCTGGATATAATCAGGTAATGGTCACAAAACAAGATCGGATGAAGACAACGTTCACCAAAAAGTGGGGAAATTTCACTTACATAAGGATGCCATTTGGATTGATAAATGTTAGAGCTACATTCCAAAGAGATATGGATTATTGCTTCTAGGGCTTGGTAGAAAATTGTATTATTATATACATGGATGAACTCATGTGGTATTTTCCAAGAACAAAGGAGATCATGTTCATGATCTCATAGCAATGTTGCAAAAGTGTGAAATTTATGGAATTTCATTAAATCCTAAGAAATGCATTTTCAGGGTAACTGAAGAAAATTTGTTGGGAAACATTATTTCTGAAAGAGGTATTTCAATATACGCAGATAGAGTAAGTCCTTACTCAAGTTACAACCCTCGAGAAGTAAGAAATAATTAAAATAATACTTTGGTAAGATCAATTTTGTCTGAAAATTCATCATTAGATTTGTTGTAACAGTGAAACCACACAATGATATGCTGAAGAAAGATGCAAAGATCGAGTGGACAAGTGAATCCAAGATCGCCTTCAAGAATATCAAAGTTGTGATTGTGGAAGCATTAGTGTTGGTTAGTTTGGATTATGCTAAACCTGTTTATATTTACTCTTTTGCTTCTAGTCAGACATGTGCAACAGTATTGACACAAAGGGGTGAGAAAAAAGAAGAAAATTTGATTGCTTTCATGAGTACTCCATTTAAAGAAGCGGATCTTAGATACATGGATATTGAAAAACAAGCCTTTGCTTTGGTTAAAGCAGTACAAAAATTTTGACATTGCATTATTAGAAGTATAGTCAAGGCTATTGTTCCCTATGCGGCAGTAAAAATACTACTAACATAGAGTGATCTCATAGAAAAGAGAGCTAAGTGGGTTACGATTTTGCAAGAGTTCAATTTAGAGATTATACCCATGAAGATGGTTTGCAGGCAAGCCTTAGTTAAATCCATTGTTGAGATTGATCCATAAATCTCTAGTAGTAGT
This sequence comes from Sequoia sempervirens, assembly GCA_007258455.2. Lineage (NCBI taxonomy): Eukaryota > Viridiplantae > Streptophyta > Pinopsida > Cupressales > Cupressaceae > Sequoia > Sequoia sempervirens. The sequence goes on along the minus strand of VDFB02026399.1, from coordinate 93,022 downwards.
ATACTTTGGACATGAAAGACCAAGATGATTGGTATTCATATACATGGTACTATCTGGTTAGCAATAACTACCCTGATCATATGCAAAGGAATCAAAGAATATCCCTAAAGATAAAAGTTGAGAGTTATATGATTAAAGGAGGGGTTCTATTCAAGAAAAATCACGAAGGAATTTATTTAAGATGCTTTAATAAGACATAAGTGAATGAAGTGTTGCAAGAGTTACATGATAAATTTGGTATAGTTCATAGATCACCTTTGGCTACTGCACACCTCATCTTGAGAGCTGGCTATTACTAGCCAACTATTTTTAAAGATAATTATGAGCACATAAAGCATTGGTAAACATGTCAAATTGTTGCAAACAAAGGGATATTTAATGCTCAACCATTACAGTCGGTGATGGAGATGTTTTCTTTCTCACAATGGGGATTAGGCTTCATCGGTGCAATCAATCCTCCATCGTTTGCATGTCATAAGTTTGTGTTGTACCACCAATTATTGTACTTGATGGATTGAAGCATGTCACAACAAAAAATGCACCACAAAGGTGCTAATAAAATTCTTAGAGGAAAGTGTTATTACCAAGTTTGGAGTACCATATGCACTAGTATGTGATAATGGACCTGCTTTTTACTCATTAAAGTTTTCTAACTAGGAATTTGAATATAGTATAACATTGAAGTTCTTGTCTAACTATTATCCGCAGGGAAATGGATTAGTGGAATCATCAAATAAAAATATGTTGGATATAAACAAGAGATTAATTGAAAAGAATCCTAGAGAATGGCATTCTCTATTGAAATTTTCCCTTTGGGTAGACCGTACCGAGATGAAATCCCCATTGGGAAATTCTCCTTACCACTTAGTTTTTGGTGTAGATCCTATATTTCCTATAAGCTTGAAAATCCCTACTTGGCAATTTTCCCAAGAGTAAATTGGATTAGATGATTAGGCTGAAGCTTGATTGTTGCAACTGATGCAATTAGATGAAAAACGTACCAAAGCTATAGATCATTTTGCTAGGCACCAACCTATGGTAAAATGGTGGTTTGACAAAAGGGTTAGATTAAATCCTTTTAAAATATCTAATTTAGTCCTATATTGGGACAAAGCCCATGAGCATAAGGTGAACATGGTAAGTTTGACAACTTGTGGACTGGCCCTTACTAGGTATCTAAAATTCTAGGCAAGAATACTTATAGACTTAAAACTTTAACCAGAGAGGATATTCCATTGCTTGTTAATGGACAATTCCTGAAATAGTACTTCCAAGTTTAGTGTTGGTTGCTTGTCCTTGTCATAAGCTTTGTAAATAGTTTTGTAATTTTTATTTTTTTTTTGTAAATAGATTTTTGTAAGTAGCTTTTTTTTTGTAATTAGTTTCCTTTTGTAAATATTTGTTTTTTTTTTTTGTTTTGTTGGGTTTTTGTTTTGGTTGCTTTCTTTTATTTTGTTTTCTTTCTGGGGTTTTGCATCATTGGGATATACAGTAATTAGCAACCTTTCAAGGTGGTCAAAGTAATAGAATTTCAATTTTGGAAATGTGATCCATGCTTGGATTGAAAATAGTCCTTTAATTATAGATGAAATTGGGGAATTGTTTGGTTCCTTTTATTTTAGTTTGCATAAATCACTTGGTCGATGTTGAGCTATAAACACCCATATTTTAATCATTCTACTAAAATTTGGGTTAGTATTTGTTTACATTGAGTGAAAAATCAAAAGGTGACCTTTTCTACTACTATAATTCCCAACCTAATAGTGGGATTCATTGCCTGTAAGTTGAAAAAAATGAACTTACAAAGAAATATCAAAAGAAAAAATGAATAACAAAAGAGAAAATTCAACTCTTTAGGCTATCCAAATATTTCTATCAGGGCTATGGATGCCTGACTGGCAGTAGAGCTATGTTTGGGGGAATTGGAGAGATAACCTTGCCGAGGCTATTAATGCTTGACTGGTAGCAAGGCTCTATCTAAGGTTGGCTTAAAAGGAAGTCACCAAATTATGTAGGTCAATGCAAACATTTGCTATGCTCTAAATTTTACTATAGTAGAATAAATCAATTACACACACATGAACTCAATAAAATTTAATCTTGTATGCTAGCTAAAGTAAAGATGGAATCTCAGAATGAGGGTTTAACTATTTATAATTTGAGGACTGAAGAAAGTTGAAGTATGGTTATTAGGTCCAAAATTGGCTTTCTATTATTTTGTTTAGTTTTGTTGGTTGCCAGTTGTTGTGTGGTATCACAACATGCCCCATTTTTCTCCTTGGAAAAATGTGGAACCCCCTTTTTTATTGCTTTTCCTTTCTTTCCTTTTCATTTTTTTGCTTGGGTGTGCTCCTTTTGGAGGAGATGGTAAAATGTAAGTCTTTGTTTGAACTTTCCTGGTCCTTTCCTAAGTCCCTATCTTTACTAGATTTGGAGTGTTGCAAGATCTTTCCCCTAGTCTTGTTGATTTATCAAACCCTCAGGTCCTAGAGTTGATGTGGTTGCACTAAGGATATTATATCTTTGGCTGATTTTAGTTTTTCGCCTAGTCGGTAAGCCAAGCCTGATGAGTTGTCACCAGGATAAATCATCTACATGTGTGCATTCCCTTTTCTTTGCTAGTTAGCTCGGTTGTTACTTTTTTCTTTTCTTTATCTAAAGACCAAAAACTAGAGGTTTTGTTGCGAATATGTTTTTAATCAATTTGGTCCCTCATGAACTTGGTTTTGGGTCCTCTCTTTGTACCCAGTTCTCATGAACCCGGTGGGTAAAATTCTTGGTTCCTAGTAATATTTCCAAGGTTCAGTACCGGAGGATTCAAACCTCATGATCATTAATATTCAAGTATCCAAAGTGGTTGTGCTTATAAATTCTTTGGTTCGTAAGAATTAAAGTGACACATAAACATGCCATGTAAGCTTTCTACACCGTCTTCTTCTCTAATGGTGGGCCTTGCGCATAAACCAAGGTGCTCGTGATTTGAACCCTAACCCACCATGATTGCACCTTTATTCAGGGAAATTAATGCATTGTAACAGGAAATTAATGAAGGTGGAAAACTACACACGTACTTGGCACCACCTCGAGCATGTAGTTGCTTTCATAACACTCTACCTCATGCTATACTACTAATTTGTAAGGACTTTAAAGAATCAAGATCAAGATTGTGGTGTGCAAAGAAAGGTAAACCTCGAGAAACTAAAGAACACAACTACCAAGGGTTTTGAAGTTTCATTCTAAAAGATAATCATATCACCAAAAAAATCAGGTATGTTTCGAATAACTATAATATTGTTAGTATTTCTATGCATGCATGTCTCAGGATAAATGGTGTTTCCCCTGACAATTAAAATGTTGATTATTTTGAAGTAAATTTAATCGAACTATAGATTGAAAGTTTTATGAATTGTTGAAAATGACTAGTTAAATTTAACCCTAACTTGCACACAAGGCACATATCTACTAATAATGCAGGAAATCCAAGTAAATATGAGCACTTCCAAAAGGAGGCTAGAGGAGGAATTTCAATATTTTGTTTCACAAGCTATACCAGTTGGTGTGTAATGCCCCTCCACGTTGGGTATCGTTGTTGATGATACCTAAGTATGTGCCTTGTTTAATTAACTTGTTTAGATAGAAAACATCAAATTAAAGTCATGAAGATAATTTAATAGAAGTCTTTTATGATGGATGAATAAATTAAATAAATAATGTTAAAGTGATTGTTTGATTTTAATAAATTAAACTTTAAGATAAATTCTTTTATAATTAATGTTATAATAAAAATGAAATTTTGAGGTAAGAAAATAGAATATTAAGGTGTTTTTTTAAATGAAAAAGTATTTGGAAATTAAACATTAAAAAAAAAATATTTATTAACAAATTATAGTTGAAATAAATTAAAATGGTAAAATATGAAATAAAATATTGAATTGGAAAGCTGCAATTATTAAACAGCTTCAAATAGAAAGAAATTGAAGTGGCAATAATTAAGTCAGTTTTATTCTAAGTTGTGGCATGGCATCACCCAATGCATGTAGTTGCAAAATTTCATTAATTGGCTTAAAATAAAAGAGAATAAAGCAAGGAATCTTCTTGAGTGTCAGTCCTTTTTTTTAAAGTAATTGCCTTTTAATGGGGGTACGAAGTTTCGGGGGTTCTGGAAAATTTTGCTTAGAATTCTTGGAGGCTTGGGATTTTGGGTTTTGGGACAAAGGCTATGGATTTCAAAGGGATTGAAGCTAAAATTTTGTAAAGTGAAGTTTGGTGAAAACTGGAGCCGCAACTTGGGTTGTGAATCCGGCAACAATTTTCAACTCAGTCGTGCGAATCATTCCAGGTTCCACCATTTTCTTTCTAGTTTATATTCTATTCCCGTTGGAAATCATGAACTCTTGATTGTTAATCCTGAATTAAAAGAAAATTTTAGATAATAATAATAATCAGAGGTTGTGTTTCTCTTACGTTTCTCTAAAGTCTTGATTTCCTCGTATTCGAGCCATTCTACTTTGGAAACTATAGATATTGAAGGAAATTTATGTCTGGAGAAATGATACTCCTCGCAGCACTGTCAATATTTTATGGTTTATTGGCCTTCTTCAGATTTTTATCACCATACTCTGAGATCTTTACTCTTTAACCCCCAGCACTCTCTTCCTTTTTCAATTAAAAATAATCAATGGATTTTAAATTGATAAGAAGAACTTCGCCCCTGTTACGCATCTTGGTTTTTCTTCATCTCGATTGTTTGTAATAATTTGTGTGGAAGCCATGATGGAATTTTCCAGTGTTGCCACTTAGACCATTAATCCTCATTGCATGTGATTGTTCTTTTGTGAATCAATCTATGCAAATCACCGAGATCCCCTATTTCCAAGAATCATTTTTTTATTTCCTTAGCTGCCTCTGTGGAAGAATTCAGCTAAATCGAATCTTCTGAAGATCATTGCATGTCATTATAAGATGCATGATGAAATCACCAAAGTTATGTGCTTTCATTAGATAATCTTGTCTGAGAATTGATTGTTGAATGACGCCCAAACCAAGTTTTCTTGATACAAGTAAGAAGCCTTGCTATTCTTCTCTAAACCCGCGCGAGATAAGAACGATCTAGCTTCTTCGCTTATTGAGTGCATTAGTCTAGAAATTTTTGTCAATGCCCTTTTAACAACCTTTTCTTGCATAACTCGCAATATTTGCATTCCATGTGATGATATCTCTGAGGCATTCCATCAAACAGTTCACATACCTCGTCTATGCTTACCCCGTTTGCATGCATGTCTATTAGCATGAACATTATAGCGCAAGCCTATTTATTTTCTAAGAATTTTGAGACCTTTAAAAAGGTGAGCTTTGCTTGTCGTTTTAAAAGAAAGAAGATCCTAGCCATGGACTTAGAATGCTTCAATTTATAATGTATCCTTTAAAATAAAGTAAAATATAAACTAAGCCCTTAAAGTCTTAAAAAGGGAAAGGAAAGTCAACGTGTAGTTAAGTTATCCCTTGAATAAAGTAAAGGGAGTATATTCTCATGTTTTTTTTTAAGGGATCTTTAAAACTAAATTTAGTGTAAATAAGATACCCTTAGATTAGCTCCTTTTAGGGAAAAGTAAATAATATCCTATGAAGGTAGGAATAGTGTAATTAATTTTATGTGATTCCTTTTATGCTTATAACTCTTTTACATTATTTTTAAGATAAATTATTTTTAGGGTAAATTAAATATGTAAAATCTGCTTTTGGTTACTATAGAAAAACAATTGTTTAGAATTGAATAACTTGTGATATAAAGAATGGAGGTTTGGTTGATTAAATTGTTTACTGAGTCCAATAAATATATGTATTTTGTTTATGCTTTTATGCAGTTGGGTATTATGAACATCTTGTGAGTAAATATTTAAGTAAAATATAAATATAAAGAAATATATAAGTTCATATATGTGATGTCTTTATGCTTGTGGTCTTGTTACCTTATATGATTGTAAATTAATTAATAACTAGAAGAACATTAAGTATTAAGAAAGATGTAATGAATCTAGATTTAACAAGGATCTCTATTTCACGAAAAGTGGAATGTTGGCGTCTTTGGTCTATTATGTACTCATTGAGTGATTTGTTTAAGTTTTGAAGGATCGTGAATGAAGAATTGTTTGGGATTGTTTTGGGTATTGTAAAATCTTCGTGTAAGTGAACATTAGGGTATCTTCCAGAGGCTAGGGTGAAATGTTCCCTTGATGGAAAAATTGAATCATTTTGATATTTGGAAGCTATATCGTTTTAAGATGGTTGTTAGTCTTGCACAGTGTGATTATCATTGTGTTTGGTACTTTGGTATCTATGAGCGGGAAGGAATTATGCCTCACCATGTGACTTTGATTTGAGTTTTGTGATTGTGCAAGTGGCTTTGCACTTGAATTATTTGGTTTCCTAGTTGTCAGTAGGGGAGTGGCTCTTAGTGGGGGTCTGGCACACAAAGGGGTGCCAGGGTAACTCACTAAGAGTATAATCAAGTGATAATCTAACTAATTAATTAAGGGGAATTGGGTAGATAAAACACTAATCAAGATAAGATAATGCCTCGCTCATGGCTCAAGCACTCCTATAGGCTTGAGATGAGTCGAGAAGGCCTGGAATGGAAAGACCAACTGCCTAGTCCATTTGGAAGGTAAGTTGGTCCCACATAATTTGTATGGGGGTCCAACGGCTGGTAGAGGTAGCCAAGGTAACCCAGGATGGGGGTCTGGTAGCCTAGGAAGGTTATACCAGGGTAACCCATAGCAATTATGTGATGACACTCACTCCTATGACAACTTTGTACTCCCTTGGTTCTTTACATCCCCTTAGTTGATGTTGTGCCTCTGGAAGTGTTTTGTCTATTATTGTTGTTGTTCCATGATTGTTCAACATTGTCATGTCAACCATATGTTGTCTTATACCTTTGTCCTTTTGTGGTGTAATATCATTGATGTTGTTCTACTTGTTCTTGTTTGTCATGTTAGCCTTGTGCATGTTTGTCAGTGATGGTGGAACCTTTGCTATCTCCTAGCACGAGGGGTGGGCCTTTGGGTTCCACGTGGTTGGGTGGAATGTGTTTCGATCTCCATTGGGTTCCCTTCTCCTTGTGTGTGTCGTGATGACTTCTCTTGATCTGTGGACTTCAACATTGTACCGGCTCTCAAGATTTGTTATACTTGTATTTGTATTGTACCACATTGATGTATCATGTTTCATGTTTGATGTTCACACCTCACTGGAATTGGGGAGATAACTTTATTTAGAATGTAAATGTATTGATGTATCTAATGAAGAACACTATTATGTATTGCACTAGAGCTAGTTGGCATTGTATTTGTAATTAAATGATTTGAATCAATTTAATTCCATGTAAACATGTTATGGTTTTACTTTATTGTTGATTCAAATAAATGGAATATTTTGATGCAATCTTCGTAATGATGTTAGAACTTGATTATTGTAATGTTTCTTAAAGGTTACATGTTAATTTTTAGATGCGTGAAAAGTAATGTTGTCATAGACCCTAGAGGACTTAGACTAGAGAACTTAATATTAATGCTAATTGCATACAAGTGAATGTTGCACCTTTCAAAAAAAAAAATTGTTCTGCCTCAGGTTGTTAGTGTGCATTCTCTGGGGTACGTGGTAGGGCATTACATGGTGGGATAGTTATTGAAACCCATCCAGGGTGGTTTTTTGATATTGAATTCATCACACAGGTTCAACAAGAAAATGCTTCTCAGTGTTCAAAGAATGTTTTGCAAGTGGGTTGCATTGAGCAAGAGGGTTTCTGCTAGCAATGGAAGCCCCTAAATTGGAAATGGAATGTTTAAATTATTATGATCCAGACAAGAAGGTCATTGAGAAAGAAGGGAGGGTCTATGCAGACTGATGAGCCAAGTTTTTGGCACATTTTGATCATACTTTTATAAATACTTTGTTGTTTTTATTATACTAAAACAAACATTCAGTCTATTTATGGGATAGGATATAGACCTTTTTATGACTTAAATATGATGAGTATATTGTGATAAGAAGTCCCATGATTATTACCTTTAATGTTTTTTTAGTCTGATAAATACTTTATGGCTTTTTGTGATCATAAACCTTCCTGCAGCCTCCACTACTAAAACTTCTTGTAGCCATATCTGAAACAATGTTTGCCTTAGTTTAATACTTAATGAATGAATGAATAAAGTAATGGATTGTCTTAAAGGATGAACGTGTTGAGCTAACTTTCTTCCTCAGGAAAAGATGGCGAGATATTTTGCAGGTACCACGATTGAAGGAAGGGAATTCAATTTCCACTTGAAGAATTGAAGACCAAATCCATAAAGACTGGTTCAACAACAAAAGATGAGGAGACAGTTTCAACTCATCTGCCATGCAGGGAGAGTGTTCCAGAAATCTAGGCCAGGTCTTGGTGGTGCATGAATCCAGGATGATGGCGCTTTAAGACTGCTAAACCAATTTGACTTAGTTCTTACATTGTCATTCACCTCTTTACTTAAGTTGGTTAAATGTAATAAATGCCTCCCATTTTATAAGGGAAGGTTGGTTAGTAGTTAGGATCAATTTTCAATAAATAGCCCATTCTCCTTTAGAGAAGGGGATGGCTAAAAAATCGCTATTGTAACACACTTTCAGTCTTAGAAATTTAGCCAAGAGATTGTGCCATGTACTTGTTTGCATTGAATCAATAAAGCTTATGAAGTTTTTCACCTAATCTGTTGTCTACTTTTGGCACTACCTAAGGGGGCCCACTTAGGGAACTATCCATACTTTTATTCTGCAAGTTAGAATAGCTGCATTTCCCTTCATAGAAGTTAATGTGACTGTTCCTGCAGCTGGCAGAAACACAGAGCTGTCAACTGTTCCTGCAGCCACTAGGAGCAGAATAGGTTATCTTTCAAGTTTTTCATTTCCAAGCAAAGTTAAATAGTAAAGTTGTTTTCAGTACTTAAATTCTAGTATAAGGCATTTTAGGAATCATGCATGTTTGGAAGGGTGATTAGTGCATATCTTGTGCTGTCCCATTTCAAGTTTACATCCCTGGGTTGATAATTAAACAAAGTTCTTCAGTAGTTCATGACTGCCAGTTGTGATGATCAATCCCTAAGTAGAGGAATTCATGTTCCTAGTTATTGAGCTGATTAAAGAATACTACATTTTTGGCATCGTTGCTAGGGATGGTGTAAAACTAAGAACCTATTATAGGCATGCTAGTAAAGAGTTTAAGATTTCATTCTTAGTACTTTTAGTTTAGAATTTTGCATTCTAGCATCTCCATAGTTACTTTAATTTTGTTGTATGCATAGAAGAAGAGACCAATTTGGAAGATTCCTTCCTCGGAGCATAGATATTGAAGAGATTGAACCAAACCTATTCCAAGATGACTCATATCTGGATGCTAGCCAAGACTTAGTTACTTCATCTTCTTCCTCTAAACTAAGCTTTAACCTATCCGAAGGAACATAATCAAATAATCCACTTACTCTTGTAGTTCATCAACCAGGAGCTAATCTAAGAATACAACCAAGAATGGCAAACCCTATTTTTCAAGAACATCCTTGCCTCCTTACTGCCAAAGTTCTATGGACTTATTACTGAGGATCCTCATACCTTCTTGTTTGAATTTGAAATCCTTTGTAGAAGCTGACTATACAACCTCAGCACACAAGCTGAAATTGTTTCCCTCTACTCTAAAGGAGGTAGCCTTGAGATGGTTCATGGGATTGGAAAGCAATGTAGCTAGCAATTGGGATCAAATGAAGACTCTGCTATTCAATAAATATAAAGAGTATTGTAGAGGAAATGATCTAAGAGGAGATGAAATCTTCAAAATGTCACAAAAGGAGGATGAAACCTTAGAGGATTATGTGTTAAGATTCTTGTTTAGTGTGCAGAAGAATACTCATCATGAGCTAAATAAGGAATCTCAAAAACTTTTCTTCTTAAGGGGAGTCAATGATACTTGCATGGAGGCCCTTGACCTTATGGCACGAGGTGATGTCACCCAAAGTGATTGGGATGATATCAAGAAAATCTGTCTCAATTACTCCAGAGTAGTTGTAAAGAAGGGAAGGGGGTTTAGACCTTATTCTATAAAAGGAAGTGGCTCTCGAATATCTAAAGGGGAGATTACCAATCTCTTGTCTGACTTCAAGCAGGATATCATCAATGATGTAGCTACTCAACTGGATACTATGCAAGCTAGAAGGAAGAAAGAGGAAGCTGAGGCAATGTTAGCTGAATATTGCCCCACTGCCGACAAAGAAAGAAAGACTCTCGATGCAAAACAGTGGCCAATTTGGAGGTACAACATCTCCCTACTGAGTTCAAAACCATTGAAGGAGAGGAGGAAGTGTTCTTGGTTTCTCAGTGCAGGCCATGGGCCCCAAGACAAGGTATGCCTCAGGACCCTTTGCAAAATTTTGGTTCATATAATAGTCAATGGAAAAACTAGTACCCTCCAAATTATGGCCCATACTCCCAACCTCAGTGGAATAACCCTTGGCCAAATGCCTAGCAAAACCATTGGCAATCCTCACAAGGGAATTGGCAATCACCATAGAAAAATCAACGATAGCCCCCACAAGGGAATTGGCAGCAGTCCAACCAATGGAGGAGGTCAGCAATAGTCAAATCCACCCACTGGTTTCCTGTAGCAACCGCCGCAGTAATCCATTATGCCAACTCTTGCAGCTAATCAAGGTCAGAATCCAAAACCAACCCAACTACCTACTCAGGCAGCACCTAATCCAAATAACCAACAACTGTAGCAACAGCAGCAAGTCTATTTTGCTGATCCTAATCATTAGCTTGCCTATGCTCTTAACTTGAATAATATTAATTTATGTTTAGGAACTGTGCTTCCCACACCATCTCCTCCCGTAATCTTAGAATTGCCATATGAGGAGACTCACAAAGAAGAAGATATCAATGACCAAGCCGAACCAAATGAGCTAGTTCAGATTCAATCATTACCTAAGGCATCTAATAAAGTGTCCCCTCCTTTCCCACAAAGGTTAGAAGGTGAAAGTGTAAAAAAGAAAGAGGAACCTACCTTTGACATCCTTAACCAGCTAAAGCATATATGTGTGAAAATCCCCTTGTTCCAGGCAATCAAAGAAGTACCTATCTATGGCAAGGCCATCAAGGAGGCATGTTTGAAGAAATTGGGGAGGAAAAAGGACCCTCAAATTGTCCATGTCATAGGACAACTCTTTGACTTAATGTTGGGGAAGCTTAGTATCCCAAAATATTTAGATCCAGGAAGCCCTGTTGTGGAGATCAATGTTAATGGGTTGCAAATTAAGAATGCTTTAGTAGATCTTGGTGCAGCTATCAATGTCATGACAAAGGACCTTGTTGTAAGACTTAATATTTCAGACCTAAGGACTACACCTACAATATTACAGCTTGTCGATAGCTCAACTGTCAAACCTGATGGGGTAGTTGAAGACCTGGTAGTCACCTTGGATTCTTGGGAGTACCCTGCTGACTTTATGGTCTTATCTCCAAAGGCATCATTGGGGGGATACCCTGTCATACTAGGAAGGCCTTGGTTGGCTACTACTGATGCTTACATTGGTTGTAGGTTAGGTAACATGACAATATCTGATGGATATAGTACAAAGAAGCTTACCCTCTATTCTCCAACCCTGCCCCAACTTGAGTCTGGAGAGGTTGTTTGGCCAGATTTGGGAGAAGAGGAGGAAGTGAACTCCGTGGCCAATTTAATGATGATTACCAAAGAGCCTTTCATTGCACAACAAGAACAAAAAGATATATTATCCAATATCCTACTGAATAACTATGGTACTGAATATTTTCATTGTGAAAAAAATCCATGTTCCTTGCAGACCATTCTTCCTTCGTCTACATCAACTCATTATCATGTAGCAACTGACTGCTTACACACCTTGCTACCCTACGAGGTAGAGATTCCATTTTTTTCTGAAGTAGCTATGGTAGATTTAACCTCCGAAGTTGAGGTAGCCACAGAAAAAACCTTGAGCATCAATAAAAACATCACAAGTGAGTAGCAGGACTCTATGGTCAAAATGCTTACCAGTCATAAGTCATCTTTTGCTTGGGAATATGGTGACATGAAGGGTTTAGACCCAAAACTCTATACACATCACATATACATTAACAGTGAATTCAGACCTATCAGGCAGCCTCAAAGAAGAATTAATCAAGCTTTGAGAGAAATTGTTAAAGAAGAATTGCAGAAACTGTTAACAGCTGGCTTTATCTACCCAATCTCGAATAGTTAATGGGTTTCCCCATTGGTTATTGTTCCTAAGAAAGGAGGAAAATGGAGGGTATGTGTAGATTATAGAGAACTCAACTTGGCAAAAAAGAAAGATTACTTTCCTCTTCCATTCATTGATCAAATTCTAGATAATTTAGTTGGGAAAAAGTACTTCTCATTCTTAGATGGCTTCAGTGGGTACAATCAAATCAAGATTGCTCCTAAGGATCAAGAAAAGACTACTTTTACATGCCCTTGGGGAATTTTTTCCTATTCATTTTTGCCTTTTGGTCTCTACAATGCACCTGTAACTTTCCAGAGGGCAGTTATAAGTATCTTCTCAGACATCTCATATGATTGCATGGAAATATACATGGATGACTTTACTACTTATGGTACAACATTTGAAGAAGCTCAATCCAACTTAGAGAAAGTACTACAGAGATGTGAAGATCACAACCTATCACTAAATAGTCAAAAGTATTTCATGATGATGCAAGAGGGAATAGTGCTTGGTCACCATATTTCTGCTACATGAATACAGGTTGATCCTACTAAGATTGAGGTCATCTCTAATCTACCCTTTCCTACCAAGCATAAAGAAGTAAGAAGATTTCTAAGCCATGCTAGCTACTACAAAAGATTCATCAAGGACTTCAGCCAAATAGCAGGCCCCTTATACAGTCTGCTAAAGAAAGGTGCATATTTTTCTTGGATAGAAGAATGTGAAAAAGCATTTCTTGATTTAAAAGTTGCCCTTATACAGGCACCTATTTTGAAAGAACCTGATTGGTCACATCCATTTCATATTCATATCGATGCATTAGATTATTCCATTGGAGTTGTGTTAGGGTAGAAGGGTGGTTCAACAGAACATGCACTTTACTACATAAGCAAAAATCTACAAGGGGTTGAATTAAACTACATTGTTACAGAAAATGAAATGTTGGCAATCATCTATGCCCTTAATAAATTAAAGCATTATATCACCAGTTATCATATATTTGTCCACACTGATCATGCAACAATCCGATATCTCATGAATAAAAGCTCAATAGCCGGGAGACTAGCAAGATGGTTATTGTTGATGCAGGAATTTGACATTACAATTGTGGACAAGCTAGGTAAAGCCAACATGGTTGCTAATTTTCTTTATAGAATTCAAAGGGAAGATGACTCTACACTTATTGAAGACTCCTTTCCTGATGAGCATCTGTTTGCAATCAAGGTTATTCACCCATGGTATGCCGATATAGAAAATTATCTGGCTGTAGGAAAAACTCCTCTTCAATTCTCCCCTAAGGAAAAGAGATTATTGGTAGAGAAAAGCTTTAACTTTTCTTGGATTGTAGATTGCATGTTTTATACAGGGCCAGATCAAGTTATGAGGAGATTTGTACAAGAGGAGGACACTTATGATAAACTGCATGCAAGCCATGATGAGCTGTGTGGTGGAAATTTTGTTGCCAAAAGAACAGCAATGAAAATTTTAAATACTGGCTACTATTGGCCAACTCTGCATAGAGATGCAGCTGAATATACCAGGAGATGTGATAGATGGCAAAGGATGGGAAGACCAACTAGATCTGATGAGATTCCTCTATTTCCACAAGTTGTCATTACACCCTTGGACAAATGGGGACTGGATTTTGTAGGACCAATTGATCCACCTTCGAAAGGTAAGTCCTACATCCTTGTATGTATAGATTATGTAACAAAATGGGTAGAGGCTAAACCTATGAAACATGCTAGGGATAATAAAGTAGCTGAATTCCTCTATGAGGAAATATTCACCAGGTTTGGTGTCCCTAGGGAAATAGTGATAGATCAAGGAGCACAATTCACTTCTACACTTATCACAGCCTTAGTAAATGAATACAATATACAGCACAGGAAATCAACTCCTTATCATCCCCAGGCCAATGGCCAGGTTGAGGTCACCAATAGGGACATCGAGGCCATTTTGACTAAAACTGTAGATTTGTATAAGAAGGATTGGGCCGCAAGGTTACCAGAAGCTATATGGGCCTACCATACTACCTGGAAGACTACTACAGGATATACATCTTTTGAAATGGTGTATGGTAAAACAGCTGTGATGCCAATAGAATTTGAACATAAGACTCTAAGAACAACATTAGAGATGGACATGGATTTAACAAATGCACAAAAGGACAGAGTCATGCAGCTCAATGCTCTAGACGAGCTTCGCAAGAATGCCCTGCAACACACTGAGATGATACAACATCAAAGAATAAGGTGACATGTTAAATACATCAAGGAAAAGAAATTCAAAGCACGAGATTAGGCTTTGCTTTATGACTCATGGTATAAGGACAGTCCAGGAAAACTACAAACCAAATGGTTGGGTCCATATGAGATAGAAGAGGTATTCACCAATGGTGTTGTTTAATTAAGGACCATTGATGAGGTCCAATTTAAGCTACTAGTCAATGGGCATCGCCTAAAGCTCTATTCTAAACCCATTGACAAGGAAACATTTTTTAGATAGTTTGAAATTGAGTAGGATGACAGTGATCCTGCAGCCAAAGGAATTGAGCCTAGGCTCAACTTTCTGGGCCATACATAAAAGTGCCTACTAAATCATAATAAAGGGGTTATCTAACAAGATCCCCATTCCATTCATTTACTTCATCCACAATCCGTACTCACTCTCTCTCTTCCACATAATCCACCTGTCATTTTCAATATCATCCACGTTTCTCCATGTCACTTTTTGCAATGAAGACGAAAGTCAGATCAGATAATTACGGTGATTCTCTCCAGAAAATTGAGGAAATGGGAGGTTAGCTGATTCAGCATGAGCCTACATACCATAGCATCCTATTGCAGGATGTGGTGCATGTGCCACTATTCAGACAATGTGGGTGGCTCAATTACTTCCTAAAGCTTGAAACTTTTAATACATATATTACAGAGGAATTCACAAGGACATTTCATGATGGGGAAGCAAAAGTTAGAGGCATAACAGTCAATGCGTCAATTGATAGAATTGTTGAGGTAACGGGATTACCTCAAGTTGAAGAACTATTTCCCAGAGGAAGAGATGCAAGAAGTGCCAGGGTTGAGTTGACTCGGCCAAATGACCCTCCTCTACGGGTAGATAAGCAAGGTGCGCAAAGAATGAGTATGCCACAGGACTGGGTGTCACGGGCAGGGTATATCATCAAATACATAACCTGTGAAGGTAGGTTTTTAGTCCTGCACTCTCATCACTTCAAAATTTTGTCTCATTTACGCCATGGATTGTTGATGAATATTCCCAACTTTCTTTACAATTTGCTATCCAATAGTGTTACTGAATTTAAAAAGGGTAGGGTTAACTCTATATCTCACCACTGCCTTATTAAATTACTTGTTGAAAAATCCATTCAAGATGCATCAGGAATGACCTGTGAGGAATTCATGGTCCCCTTCAACCCTAAAATTCAAAATGTAGGACCTAGGGGTGAACCTCTTCCCTTTAAGCAATGAACCTCCAAGTCCATGGGCCAAACCTCTACTGCTATGTCCTCTTCTCAAGAATCATCTAATTCATAGGATGATGTTCCTCTTTCTGAAAGAACTCCCAAGCAGTCGGCACAAGGTCCTATCAAAATTCATGAGCCATCTCCCAAGGATAGGAAAGGAAAGTCACCTATTGTAGCAACCCCTGAGCCTATAAAAAGAAAGAAAAAGGGAAACTTCTCTGTTCCTATAGCAAAACCTTCCAAAAAGCAAAAAACAATTCCTACTTCCATAAGAAGGAGCTCTAGGCTCTAGAACCAGGCAGCCTGCCAATCACTTAATACTACTCCTGCCACACCACCTTTAGATTCTTCCAGTCCTAAACTGAGAGAAGAACCTGTTATCGAGGAGGTTGTGAGTACACATGAAAGGGTTGGCTTCAATAAGTTGGCTACCATTATAGAATAGCTACAAGAAGATATGGAATGTGATGAGAAGGAAGAAGAGTCGGTTGTGTTTCCGACATAAGAAGAGCAAGGTAAGGTGGATGTGTTTGATGAAGTACGGGAGATACTTGCGGTGTGCATAATAATAGAACACCACCCCATGTCACAAACTTTGCTGTAGGAATGGCATGTTTTGAGGAACTTCAGCAACAACAAACTGCTTCTGCACTTGAAATTGAGAGACTACAAAGGATAATCTAGAACAAGAATCTGGAAATTGCTAACTTGAATGAGACTCTCAACTAGTTGGTAGAGCTGGTTCCACAACTAATGCAATGTTGTGTACCTTCACCTGTCTACGCAATGTATCTCAAGGAGCTGTATTTGAACTTCCAACTAATTAGAGTCTAGAAAGGTAAGAATCCTTCTTTGGATACCCCTGAGGAATTTTATGAAGCATACAGGGATTCACCTCTACACATCAAGAACCTCCTGTGTGAATTTTATCTGCACAATTTGGCTATATCCCAGGATAAGGAATGGAATCCCTTATGTTATCTCAGTGATATTCATATCAGCACTCTAATCTCCAGGATCACCAATGAAATAAGCAGAGGAGAACAATTTGATAGCCATATGCATGATGAAGTAAATATGCTATTGTCTGTAAGAAATGAATCTAGAAATGGAATAGGTATTTACTTTGATTGGAAGAAATTATGGAGAGATGAAAGAGCCAGGCCACTGATTGAGCCTCTAAGACAAGAGGTATTTTCTCAATACTCCCAAATTATAAACAGTGATTTTAATGCTGCAACCTTGCACATTCAGAACAGATGGGAGCATCTTTCATTTCAATTAAAGAAAGCAGAACCACATACCCCCAATACCTTGTATGCAGCAATCAGAAGAGTAGAAAGGTACATGAGGAATTCCAGAACAAAGAAGGAGAATTGGTTGCCATTGGTTATGTAGTTGCCTATTCTCCTATGGCCATTATTGGCTATACAGGGGGATAACAACACTTATAACAGAAGTTCTAAAGATAATAGATGGCAAAGGCTGGAGGCAATGTGAGCTCACTTTTGGAGTTTCCAAAATGGCGAATGTGGATAGCAATTAAGTGCAGATCTAAGAGAATTTTCCAAATGAAGGAATGCTAGACTTGCTGAAGGGTCCAGCAAGTAGTTGGTTGAGGGGAGTGATGAGCCAAGTTTTTGGCACATTTTGATCATACTTTTATAAATACTTTGCTATTTTTATTATACTAAAAAATACATTTGGTCTATTTATGGGATAGGATATGGACCTTTTTATGACTTAAATAGGATGAGTATATTGTGATAAGAAGTCCCATGATTATTAACTTTAATGTTTTTTTTAGTCTGATAAATACTTTATAGATTTTTGTGATCATAAACCTTCCTACAACCTCCACTACTAAAACTTCTTGTAGCCATATCTGAAACAATGTTTGCCTTAGTTTAATACTTAATGAATGAATGAATAAAGTAATGGATTGTCTTAAAGGATGAATTTGTTGAGCTAACTTTCTTCCTTAGGAAAAGATGGCGAGATATTTTGCAAGTACCATGATTGAAGGAAGGGAATTCAATTTCCACTTGAAGAATTGAAGACCAAATCCATGAAGACTGGTTCAACAACAAAAGATGAGGAAACAGTTTGAACTCATCCACCATGCAGGGAAAGTGTTCCAGAAATCTAGGCTAGGCGTCTTAGTGTTGCATGAATCCAGGATGATGGTGCTTTAAGATTGCTTAACCAATTTGACTTAGTTCTTTCATTGTCATTCACCTCTTTACTTAAGTTAGTTAAATGTAATAAATGCCTCCCGTTTTATAAGGGAAGGTTGATTAGTACTTAGGATCAGTTTTCAATAAATAGCCCATTCTCCTTTAGAGAAGGGGCTGGCTAAGAAAATCAATATTGTAACACACTTTCAGTCTTAGAAATTTAGCCAAGAGATTGTTCCATGTACTTTTTTGCATTGAATCAATAAAGCTTATGAAGTTTTTCTCCTAATATGTTTTCTACTTTTGACACTACCTAAGGGGTCCCACTTAGGGAGCTGTCTATACTTTTATTCTGTAAGTTAGAAAAGCTACATTTCTTTTCATAGAAGTTAATGTGATTGTTCTTGCAGCTGGCAGAAACACAGAGCTACCAATTGTTCCTGCAACCACTAGGAGCAGAATAAGTTATCTTTCGAGTTTTTCATTTCCAAGCAAAGTTAAACAGTAAAGTTGTTTTTAGTACTTAAATTCTAGTATAAGGAATTTTAGGAATCGTGCATGTCTGGAAGGTGATTAGTCCATATCTTGTGTTGTCCCATTTCAAGTTTATGTCCCTGGGTTGATAATTAAATAAGGTTCTTTAGTAGTTCATGACTGCCAGTTGTGATGATCAATCCCTGAGTAGAGGAATTCATGTTCCTAGTTATTGAGTTGATTAAAGAACATTACACAGACCTCTCTATAAAAGGGATTGTATATACATTTGGGCTCTCTACATCTCCTCATGTATCCATCGGATATGAAAACACTGGCCAAAACCTAAATGAGCTTAGAAGAACATAATAGAAGAACTATGAGTGCAAAGTGGTGCCAGGAGGAGATTACTAACAAAATGAAGTTGATTTTGAGGTTTATGCTTAACAACGATGTTTAGGACATCATAACTCTATTGCGCACGATAATTGGACTTTGAGACACCAGTAAATTTGAACCTTGGATATTTGTACTTTTAGGCATGAAAATTATCTTGATTGATAATGCATACTTGATTATGACTTACACCAGTTCTTCTTTAATCATCCTCTTTACTAATTATCTAGTTAAATAATCCTTATTTGATTAAATTCATTGAATTCCTCTTTTAATTAAATAAATCAATCTTTATTTTCCAATTCTCCTCTTTTGATTAAATAAATTAACTTTCTTTGATTAAATCATAATATTTCCTCTTTTAATTAAATAAATCAATCTTTATTTAATTAAATCATATTTCCCCTTTTAATTGAATAAATCAATCTTTATTAAATCATCATATTCTCCTCTTTAATTAAATAAATCAGTTTTATTTAATTAAACTTCTAAAGTTCTCCATTTAATTGACTAGATCAAATTTATTTAATTAAATCACTAATATTCATTATTCCTCTCATCTTGATTTATTTAAATCCACAAATCTAATTCAAAGTGTCAAATAAGCTAATTATCATCTAAATTAATCAAATCATGATTAATCCTAACACTAATCCATCAAATCCTCTAGATTTTGCAACTTGCACAAGTAAATCAATTTAATTGATTTATAAATTCATCCATTTTCATTCAAAAGGGAATCAAGTTGGAATATTCCCTCATTTTTAAATCTCCCTCCCAAAAGGTCTTATCCTCCAACTTGGCATTTATGACTCTTACAAGTCCTTTTTTCTTGAGCCAAGTGGCAATAACTCCTCTTCCACATCTCCCTCCACAAGCTAAGTTTCAAATTTCAAATATCCACCTAATGACATTTATGTGCACATTCATCAAAATGTGCTCCACCTCTCTTCAATAGCATTTTGACAAGTGGCATTATGTTATTGGTTGATCTTTAGCCCCACATTCATCCAATTTTGCATTCCTCCATCCTTCTCCAAATTATAAATAGAGGCCTTCTCTATTTTTTTGATTATCCAGAATCCATGTAAAATCACTATGCTCATTTGAATCCACCATTATCAACAATATCATCCATATTGCATCAAATTTTACATAGAGTTTCATCAATCATAGCTAGGTTATCAACATTTTGAATCAAGGAGCACACAATCATCTTCAAGCTTTGCAAGGAATTGGGAAAGGACTTCTTTCCACATCAAAGAAGCACCAATTCCCCCATGGGATGTTGGTTTGAATGTTTTGAATAAGTTTTCTTAGCTTTCAATAGATTTCATTTGATATTCTATCTTGTTTTCTTGTTCATTACATTTAAATGAATTGCATGGGGAATGTTAGTTTAGATTTGTTTGATGATTAATATTGCACATTGGTTGTCTATGTTTGAACATGTCTAGAGCTACCAATCACATTTTGGCGCTAGAAGGAGGGCATAAATCTCAAAATTAACACATTTTTTTGGTCACTTCCATCAATTTTTTTATGTTTTTTGTCTTTCTAGGTCAAACAATGCCGTTGGAGGAAATAGTGATGCATATGTGGTCTTTTTTTTCCAAACAACACCCCTAGTTTCACCAAAGCACCACTCAAATCCTCAAATAGTGTTGCTATCATTTCGGCGTTGTTTGCACTCAAACAACACTGCTGCCTCTATGTTTCAAATGGTGTTTCCTTTGCTTTCTTTCTTTTTCACTCAATCTTAAAATGGTCGTATCTTGGTCATATTTTGGTCTTTTTCAAAGCTTTTTTTTTTAAATGGGGTATAATTTCTTAATTTATCCAATGGTGTAGGTGTTTCTTAACTTTGATAGAGTTAAAATTTTCAAATTTTCACCTAATGTCAAATCACAATGAAACTTAGTCTAAATTTTAGGGTTTTATGCTTAATCATTTATCTAACCCTCATATCTTCTTGTTTCTTGATTTCATCTAACATTTGGAGCTTGGATTGTAGGTTTTAAAGGATCATGGAGCATGGAAGTGAAAGAAAAAGAATTATCACATGATTGTAACAAGTGTTTTTAAACACTTTGGGAGCAATTATAATCCCATTGTTAAGGCTTTGTTATCTTCAAGTTTTAGGACTCAGATAAATTTCTTTTGGGCTTTAAAAAGAACAATAAAAGGGTTAAAAAGAACATTAGAAATTCACTAGATTTGGTTTTATCCCAAATTAGAACATTGTCCAAAGTCAATTTTTCTATGATCCCATACAAACACCACAAGTATACATTCCAAATCTTCTTGAACAAAATCCAAATCAACTATATCAAGGGTGTCAAGATCAAAATCAAGATCAAATTTTGTGAGATCAAATTTCTACACTTACCAAAATAGTTGATTGATTGCGCCTAGAGACATCTCCACCCCAAAATCAATACACTCTTCCATTGGTTAAACCAAGTCATCAAAGTATTGCGTTGTGTCCACAACCACATCAAGAACAATATCTCCAATGTCAAGAGATTGGATATCAAGATCAAAAAAATCAACAACAAACCCAATTACCACATCTCAAATATCAATCACCACATCTCCAAAATCAATCACCACAAGGGCAATTTAAAGTAAAAATCTCACAAGGTAACAAATGAAAAATACACACCACTTGGGGAACCAATCAAATCGGTCATGCAATAGTTGGTACAAGAAAATCCTCCTTAAAATCCCCTGTTATGAAAATTATCAAAAGCCTCAAGTTAAACCATCAAGGTATAATGAGAAGCACCTTTGTGATTATCACAAAATAAAGGGACACACAACATCAAATTTTATTTGACTCAAAGATCTCATCCAAGACCTTATTGATCAAAAAATAATAACTATTGGGGACAATGATCAAGATTCAACTACTAGTGATAGCAGTGACAATCTCTCCACTACAATTGTTGAAAACAATGATCAAGATCTATCCATCAATGAGCACCTTGAAGATGACTTTACCTCATCCAAAGGTCAACTCAACATCAAGAGTCACTTTTTAGTAATGATCAAAATCCCTCAACAATATTCGGCAATGATCTATTTCAAGGACTATTAGAATTATTTGATCCTATTGGAATAATCCATGATCCATCGACCAATGATCATGTTGAAAATGTTTCTAAATAACCTAATGAGTTAGAGGAAATATCTCAAGAATTCATTATAAAGCATAATCAACATCTTTCACCAAAGTCTAGCAATGGTCCTTTCCAAAACATATTGACATCCTTTGGCCTCATGGTTATGGATACTGAAGAAATCCTCAACTCAACATTTGATCCAAATCCACTCAAAGCTCAAGAGGATATTAAGCCACTTCCCATGCCTAATGAAGATATCTAAGAACCATTTATAAGCAATCCATCCTTTGAAATCGACCCATGTCAAGAACTTGATGCAAAGCATGTTGAAAGCAATTCCGAAATCATTCAAGATCAAGAATTTGTAACTCCAAGATAGTACAATGATCTAATGGAAAATCTCCTATCTATACAAGATGATCATATCCATATAGCCCATACTCCCCCATCTACCCATGAGATGCTTTATGTGGATGGACACGTAGATGATCTTCATTCAGAATGGGATTCCTTTACTCCTGACATTATTACAAAAAAAGAGTTGGTTATTGATTCCTACAGTCAAATTGAGTTGTCAACATCTAGATCAAATATATCCCAAATCCAAACTGAGGACATCATGTATGAAGATATCCAAAATTATCCACTCAAAGAAGCATGTCAGACCAAACAGGATATTCCGGAGCCAATAGAGCAACAAATTGAAATAACATCATCTGTAGTGGTCATTTATTAGAGAATGCATTCTAAACAGGAACTCTCAAAATAGGAAGAATCAAGGAACAAAGGTGCTACTACCACCATACTGGGGGAAACTATGTCTCAAGCAAATGTCAATATAGCGATCACAGAAAATCCTTATGATGAAATCGATGCCAATACTACAACCAGCCATGTCATGAATCTTCATTCACCCATCACCCCATCCATGAATTGGGACCAACATCAAAAGAAATATTTGAATCAAAGCACAAAGAATGTTATCAAAGTAAAAGAATATAAGGATCATAATGAACAAATCAAATACACATGGATACCAAAGAATATTAAAAAATATTATCCCTATCAAACTCCATTAGTCAAAGAAACTATGGGGTGAAATAAAAAAGTGAAAAGTATCCATCAAAGTTATCCATAGAGGAAAAGAAGGCTTCTTAAGCAACGTACAAAGTATATCAAGTAGTTGGTCCTAATTCCATTCACACTTCTGTATCCACCCATTATTTCTCATCGTTCCAAGTTTGGAGAATCAAAGGTTCCAAACTATCAACCAATCCATCTCCTATTCCTAAACACACAACACCATCCACACCTCCATGCATGATATCCAATTCTTGCATTGACCATGTATTGGCATCCACCCTTCATCATAAGGATTCAGAAGGCATCCTATTGTGATATGCACACAAAGACAAAGTTAACTCTGGTATAAACAAAGCAGATCAGGAATCTCAAAAGTTGCATTCAACTGCACATATCTTGGCAAAACAACTTCTTTAGGAAGGATATTGATGGCACATTATGACAAGAAGCACCTACATCAAACCCACCAGGTGATTCAACATGAGCTTAAAAATATTTCAAAGAAAAATACAAAAAAAAAAAAAAATCATCCTCTAGTGAAAACCGCATGGGCAGTGCTTTGGGCAAGTACCATGATGAAAACCTGGAAAATAGGTATCATGTGTAGAATCGAGCATCTGCGTGCACTAGTTCAGGTGGAATCATCTCATCCCATCCATAATAATTCCAACATTCCATCCATCTTATCCATAATAAATCAATTCATCCATGAACAATTTATCCAATCCATTTTCATCCATTTACATCGATCGTCCACATTATCTTGATCTTGATAAAATTTTGGTGCATACTTTACACTTGCTTATGGTAATATCTTGATATGAGTCATTTTCATTGATCCTATCCTACCCAGCATTATATGAGCCATGAAGCATTATCCAAAAGAGTATTCTTTATTTGAACACCTTATCTTATTGCAAGATAATCCATATCCGTCCGTCCATGACATTTCAAACATTGCTAGACACTAGGGGCCGATATTTGCATCTTGCTTTGGGAATAAATCTTGATCTATATTTTCCAACTTATGTGGTGATCCGAACATTGGAAAACATAAAATCAAATTGGTCAAAGCACTTGTGAGAAAAAATTCAAATCACTAGCCCATGACATATTTTGACGAGAAGAAATTCCTTATCAAGCTTCATCTTTCATCGAACATCAATCCAAAAAATCAATATCAATCGCATCTAATGTATGCTTTAACATCACATCAAATTATCCAAAACTAACTTTTGTTCCAAACCAAGCTTCACAAATCTTGATCAATCAAATCCAATCAATCCCTCATCATCTTGGGATATCCTTCCTAGTCCTCATGTTGCTTAGCACTATCCTTGCATCGTTGTGTATCCTCAACAATGTTATCATCATCAATCCATCAATCTGATCAATCAACCTTAGCTTGATTTTCAACAAAATCCAAAAATAGAGCATTGATATTGTCACACATTTCCATATCCGAAATGTCAAAAAATTGGGTGAAAAATCCAATAACATTCAAAAACCAATAAAATCCAAAAACATTCATAAAAATAGAAAATGTCAAAAACACTAGGTTTGAACTACATCGTCTTTGAGCTTAAACATAGGCAAGGCTAATCTTTGATCAGCCCCCAAGACACAAAAACATTTAAATAACTTGAAAAAACTCAAAAACAACCTCAAAACATTTCGAAAACATCAAAAACATCCAAATATTTGAAAAAATCCATCTGTCTCATTTCGCTTCACCCGCAATAATCAAGCATCCATAATAAATAAATTGTCACCTTCATCCTTTGGCAAAACAAATAGAAACAACCACAACAATTAGCAAAAGAAAACTTCAAACATAAAATCAAAATCGAAACAACAAAATTTTAAATGCAAAATCAAACTCTTGATCATTCACAAACATGTCAATTGACCTTATATCAATGGCCTTTCAAACAACCTCTCAACTTGCCACCATCCACTAACATGTCCTAGGATGCATCCTTCCTACAATGGGAATTATCTTTGGCAATCACTTTGGATACTTATCCTAAACAAAAAAAACATCCCTTTGGCTAGAGGTATGAAGAATGTTGGCTTGTTTGTGTACTTTGATGGAGCTTCTAAAATTTTGAGGAATTTTCTTATTTCCCCATGGGCTTAGTCTCCATTTTAAACCCTTGTCCCCATGAAAGAGTAGGGTTTTATTCACAAAGGTATGCAAATGTTATAATTGTAAGTTGACCTGCTCCATCTATTGTCAATTTCTTAAGTCATCTCTTGAGCCACATTGTACGTCAGTTTACCGGCCTCATTAGCTCGAAGCACCGGTCATCAATTATTCCATTGACTTTGTCTTTTTCTCTAAGTCCGGTTTTAAATTTTTCCTGGTAACCTAAGCTTAAGTCATTCACCCTCAAAGGTCATGTCACCGTTAGTTTAACTAAGTCCTTTCTATTAAATGCTAACATTGTATGGAGTGCAGGTTTTGATATTCAAGGATCTGGGATGAGATCTCGGTCGTACCCCACTAGCTCATGGATGGTAAGTGCCAACAGGTTAAAAGTAGCAAGGCTAGAGAAATAAGGATGTGTTTCCTTGTACAATCATGGGGCCCAGTCTCCACTACAATGCCCACCGTATGACGCCTTCAATAAACAGTTGAGATCATATCTTGAGAGTAATCTTCATTGTTCCTCGTTGACTTGTTGGGAGAAAGTGAGTGTTAGTTAAGACTAGTGATATCAGTGAGATCTCGACATCTATCTTGATCTATTTAGTTTGTGCAAAGGGTAGAGCCCGCTGACAGAGAGACTATCATCTTAAATGGTTGAACATCATTGGTTGAGGACACATCAACGAAGCACTGCTAGAATTCAAAGATGGTCAAACTAATGCAAGCCATTTGATTTTCCATCTAGGAAGAAGATCAATGGCTTATATTCAAAGTTGATAAATGGCACATGATAGCCATTTTTACTTTGCAACCATCATGCATTAATGGCCAGATTTCTATAGGAATGATCAAATTGATCTCTGTGTGTGTGAATATTTAATTGTAGACAATCATGAAGTACAATTTGTAGACTTTCATGCACTTGCAAACAAAACAGTGATAATACACCTGCTAGCAAATTTCCCACTTTGCACGTGTGCTTTTTCTCATGTAGTATCGATAATCAATAACATCATCTTGCTCAATAAATAGAAGTGAATGAGTTGTTATTCTTGTCATAGCAACTAAATAGTTAAGTCCTCAGACTATTGCAAAGAGCAAAGATCAAGAGTGTGCTTGTGATTGCAAGATGAGAAGGTATGGTTCCACATCATTTCTAGTGTGAAAGATGTTCTAGGCTTCAGTCTCAAAAAAATCAAAGTGAAGATCTCAGACACAAACAAATCATTCATGAGGATATGAAGGAGAGAGAACCTTCACCAATGATGGTTAGATGTGGCCACAAACTACAAAACCAAGTTGGGAGCTCAAAGGAGGAGACAAAAAGAGAGGAAGTTGTTAGGCCTTCCAGTAGAACTCAATGAAAGCTTTGATATGGTCATGGTTCATTCGGTTGAAAGATTTCTCCCATCAACATTACTAACATCCCATCAGAGACCGAGACAGAGACTAACTTCAACTATCACTAGTATCTAGTGACTATGGGCTAAGCTACGTCATCTGAGGCGGGAGTGTTCACTATTCCACCTCTAGCGATTCAAACTTTGAGTGGGAGAAACATTGTTGTGGTGGACAAGGACAAGGTTGATGAAGGTGTCGAAGTCTCTTCCCTGACCCTTGTTGTTACTCAGAGCGGCCGTGTATACCAAGGTGTGTGCATTAATGGAAAAGGGTCTGCTGGTGTATGAAATGAAGGTGATGGTAAATAAATTTTTGTGTTGTTAAATGATTTTTGGGTTGTCGTTTGCTTCTCCTGCATGTGTGGCATAATTTTGAGGTGTTGGAATGTGACGATGTGCCCTCGTGGCATTATGAGTTTTGGTGCTTTTGCTCACCTAGAGATGGATGAAATTTTTGGCGGTACTTTGCTTCTTCCTAGCGGCTATGTTGATTTTGGCTTTTCCCTATGTCTAATAGAATTGTCATGTGGGGATTTTGTGAAATGCAATCGAAATGAGAAGTGAAATGAAAAATTTGTATCTAAATTGCATTTGAGTTGGTGGCTTGTTCAGCTCCCTTGTCTTATAAAAGGGAATTCAAAGCTCATTTGCAAGAGATGAAAATTCTGGTTAGGTTTTGAGTTGGGTGCATATGGGTAAAATGATAGGAATAGAAAAGAAGGAATATAATAGATAGTTTGTTTTGAGATTTTGGAAGAACATGTACAATTGTCTTAAAATTGTTCTATAGATATGACTGATAAATATGAATAAACGTATAATTTTGATACATTTTCTCTCCTTGTGTGAATTTGTGTGAATTTTGAATGAAATGTTAATGATATTTTAATTCTTCTTTGAAGATTTGTTTGAATGTATGTCTCCTTTTCTTCTTTGATTCAAGTAATCAATTAAAATGCTTAAATGGGGTCTTAAGTTATAATTATTTACAAAGGATTTGATAAGCAGTTATGTATTAGAAAGAGTGAGCTCCATGATGCAAAGTTATTATGAGATTAGTCCATACCATCAAATTTTAAAGTCATTTCTGTGTTACCGGTTCTTGTATATGTGACTCCAATGCCCAATGTAACAAGGCACTGGTCCATTCCTTAATGATTCACCTAAAGGGTTAATCAAATGGTTTTTTGATGATTGATGTAAAGCCAGGATTTAAATTCATTTTAATATTCATTAATCTCAACGCATGTATATGTCAATTATCATGTAGAATGCCCTTTGTTTTGATGAATGGGTAAGAAATTTACTTAAAGATAAGCCAATCTTGTACTAATTGTAACATAATTATCCTTCATTCAAATTGATCTATGAAAATGATATGATCTATAAAGCATATTCTCAAATGAACACAATAGGAACACCCTCCTTTGTCCCACAGAGCCTAAAGTACAGAAGATCTCAGTCATTGACTAGATCTTGTTAGTTGGCCAGTCATTTTAGGAGTCTTGAACATAGGAGTTGGCTATCCCTTAGAGATTCCTTAGGTGCACTGGAAAACACCAACATACTTGATCTGTTCTTTTTTATTTATCTTATTGTGCTCATTCCAATGACCTCTCGATGATGTCTAAACAATTTAGAGAGAAAGGAATGGGGCATTGATCATTATCTTTTGTTTGTGCTTGTTGGACGTTCTTGTAATATAACCTTGACAAACACTTGCTTTGTTAGGTATGTATTGAAGGTGTTTTGGGTAGCTTCTTGACTATTGCATTGATAGGTTATCCCTTTCTGTTTTTTGGTCTGAGATGTTTGAAACTTTAGAAGTGCACCCCAGTAAGGTTTTCGTATGTCAGGTGTGAACAAGAATACTCCTATTTGTTTGTCGAGTCAAAGTCCATCTCACTAGATACAATGCCATCTTGGTTTTTTTTACCTTGATGCATCGTATCTATGTGTGTTATCAAACATAAGGTAAGTACCCCTTTTTAAATCCCAATTCTTGATAAGCATCATCATTATTATCATCTCTAATAAAGTCTCACAAATCATGGACTTGTTGGATTCTCTTGTCATCGTCTCATTTCTTTCTTCTCTCCACACTAACATGGTACCATGATAGTTAATCAAAAACATCACCAATGCATCCATCCTGCATCCACAAACTGTCAGCATTTTGCATATCAATCATATCATAATAGGAAACACTGATCATTTCACATACATTGCATTTCCATCATAATATAGATCTATTAGTCTAAGCATTTCATAAACCATACCTTTGCATAAAACATCCATTACATAACCGTATAGGCATCATCCATCTCATCCATCTCACATACATTGCATTTCCATCATAATATAGATCTATTAGTCTAAGCATTTCATAAACCATACCTTTGCATAAAACATCCATTACATAACCGTATAGGCATCATCCATCTCATCCATCTCACATGCATTGCATCGTCATTTAAGTTGTTTAGGATAATATAGATTGGTTATTCTAAGCATCTTAAAACCATCTCATTTGCATCATCATCATAACCATCCATACGTCCATCTTGAACCTCTTTGTTGTGAGATCAACCCTCAAATCAAACTTTTCACTCAATCTCTCAAGGGGGCAATGTGCCAGTATACATCTTTCCACTGGGGCATCCGACCAAAAAAAAAATTGAACTTTGATCTCAGCAAGTTTATTCTTTAAACCAACACAACAAGTACTTTGCTTCAAAGAGGCACAAAATGTAGACACAAAAATTATCTTGATTAATAATACATACTTGATTCTGACTTACTAACACCAATTCTTCTTTAATCATCCTCTTTACTAATTATCTAATTAAATAATCTATATTTGATTAAATTCATCAAATTCCTCTTTTAATTAAATAAATCAATCTTTATTTTCCAATTCTCCTCTTTTGATTAAATAAATTAACTTTCTTTGATTAAATCATAATATTTCCTCTTTTAATTAAATAAATCAATCTTTATTTAATTAAATCATATTTCCCCTTTTAATTGAATAAATCAATCTTTATTAAATCATCATATTCTCCTCTTTAATTAAATAAATCGGTTTTATTTAATTAAACTTCTAAAGTTCTCCATTTAATTGAATAGATCAAATTTATTTAATTAAATCATTAATATTCATTATTCCTCTCATCTTGATTTATTTAAATCCAAAAATCTAAGTCAAAGTGTCAAATCAGCTAATTATCATCTAAATTAATCAAATCATGATTAATCCTAACACTAATCCATCAAATCCTCTAGATTTTGCAACTTGCACAAGTAAATCAATTTAATTGATTTATAAATTCATCCATTTTCATTCAAAAGGGCATCAAGTTGGAATATTCCCTCATTTAGAAATCTCCCTCCCAAAAGGTCTTATCCTCCAACTTGGCATTTATGACTCTTACAAGTCTTTTTTTTTTTTAGCCAAGTGGCAATAACTCTTCTTCTGCATCTCCCTCCACAAGCTAAGTTTCAAATTTCAAATATCCACCTAATGGCATTTATGTGCACATTCATCAAAATGTGCTCCAACTCTCTTCAATAGCATGTTGACAAGTGGCATTGTGTTATTGGTTGATCTTTAGCCCCACATTCATCCCATTTTGCATTCCTCCATCCTTCTCCAAATTATAAATAGAGGCCTTCTCTATTTTTTTATCATCCAGAATCCATGTAAAATTACTATGCTCATTTGAATCCACCATTATCATCAATATCATCCATATTGCATCAAATTTTACATAGAGTTTCATCAATCATAGCTAGGTTATCAACATTTTGAATCAAGTAGCACACAATCATCTTCAAGCTTTGAAAGAAATTCGGAAAGGGCTTCTTTCCACACCAAAGAAGCACCAATTCCCCCATGGGATGCTAGTTTGAATGTTTTGAATAATTTTTCTTAGCTTTCAATAGATTTCATTTGATATTCTATTGTGTTTTCTTGTTCATTACATTTAAATGAATTGCATGGGGAATGTTAGTTTAGATTTGTTTGATGACTAATATTGTGTTGTTTGTCTATGTTTGAACAAGTCTAGAGCTACCATTCATAGTACTCATAGAAAAATTAATGGAAGTCCCTATGCAAATTCATTGGGAAATTTTTATTAGTGACAAGCTACATGAACAAATAATGGCATTCCCGCAGTCATTATGGTTTTCTATGTCCTCCTATGTGATTTATTCCTACGCCCTAAGGGAAAATATTCAAGGATTGAACAAAGTTGGTACCCTGGGTAGTGAACTAGGGAATAATTTGATACATGCTAGTTTACCCCAGATTACCATCCACAGCCACCGAGAGCATTACTAGGGAGTTAATGATGTGTTTTCCATGAATTTGGTAAGGATCATGGAAGGTGAAAAAGCCAAAAGGTTATCTTTGGACATGCAGAGTATTATTCAACAAGTTGAGGGTTGGTACATTCAATTTCCCACTTTTACCTACATTAGGGTGGAAGGATTCGAAGGATACCCTTTCATGTTACCTAGGTACCCAATGAACAAACTATTATTATTGGAATTGGTGAGACAGATGAATCCTTCCCATGCTCTTTTCAAGGTAGCATGTAAGAAATGTTCTATCAAATTCCCCATCCTGATTGGGAATTACAAATACAATGTGGCTAAATAGGCCAATTTGTGCAAATAAGAATTAAAGATGTACAAATTGGAGTTCTTTACACTCCAAAGAAATAATTATGATCTAGAGGGAAATCCTGCCAAGTAGATAGCCAACAAGTACACTCATTTTCATAATCTAGAAGATTTCTAGCTTAATTGTAATGATGAACACCAAGTAAGGAAGAGATCATATCAAATATTGTTATTACAATCGGCAAAGATTCTCAAACTCTATGATATTCCAGAGCAGTTGGATATCGATGATGGAGAGGTGTTGAATCTAGTTTATAATTCAACTAAAATTTATGATGAACCTATCCCAGATCCAAATTATAAAAAGAAAGAAATAGTAACTATTGAGGAGATTTTTGAGCAAGTTTTGATGTACACTCAACATTAGATTGATTATTATTGTAAATATTTAAGAAAAGTTAGGATAAAGCCCACATACGCACTCAATATAAAGAAGAAATAGAGAGAAGAAGGTGAATTCAGGTATGAGGAGCCTGTTAAAAAGAAAAGAAAATTTGGGAAAGTAGATGCAGCTAGACATGTTGAGGAGAGAACTCCTAATGCCCCAAGTCAAAGAGTTTTTTTTTACGCCAGCTAGCCAGCGTATGGCCAGTAAGGTCAAAGTAACAGTAAAGCCCAAGGAAACATTTTCTTTTATGACAAAGTTGAAGGGTCAACCTATGACCAATGAAGAGGCGAGAATGAAAACACACACTCATGCTCAAACAAGGTTTGCATCTCAGAGGGTTGCAAAATTATTCACCTATCCCCCTTTAGTTAATATGACAGTAATGAAGCAAACACTGGGAGAGACTCCTAGGATTCAAGAGGAAAGCCTTGAGCTAAATGAAGAGAAAATTATAGGACAATGTGAGAAATGGATTTCCATGATGAAACAAGTAGAATAAAAATAATCTAAGGAGAAACCCATGGTAAAGCCAATGGTGGAAGAAGTGCCAAATACAAGGTCAAGTCCTATATATGTTGAAGAAGAAGAATTCATAAGAGGAACACTCACCCTAGGGGCGAGAAACCCTAAGAAGCTTGATGAAAAAGAAATAGGGGATACTACATGTCAGAATATTATGGACAATATTATTGATGAAGGTACAATTGATTCCCAACTTCCACTAGGAAGTAGTAGAAATGATGTTGAACAACCATAGGTTTTTGAGAAGTCAGGAGAAGACCGGGTTGAGAGTGAGAATGCAGAGCCTTCACAAACCTTTGATTGTGGAGTGAGAAATGAGGAGAATCCTAGTGTTTCAAGACAACACGAAAGTGATACCCCAAGGATTGGTGTTGAGCATATGGATGGATAGGAAAATATAAGTCTTGAGAATGAAGAGATGGTGACAAATTGAGGTAATCCAAAATCCATGCCAGTGAGTACTGAAGATGTTCAAGTTTTGAGAAGTGTGATAGGCAATGTTGATGGCTTAAGAGGAGAAGTTCTTAAACATTTAGATAATTAGGAACAAAGAAATGTTGAAAAGGTAAAATATAATGAAGAAGCACCTGACTAATTAGTTAGGGAAATGGCTTCATCATTGGAGGTGGAATCAGTGCCTATAGATCTTAGAAGTTTAATGAAAGAAGTGGAAACCCCTAAACCTAGGTAAAGAGTAAAGATAAAACATGTTATGCAAAGGAATGTAGATGGAGGAAGAACACTCCATATAGCTACCCTAGTGGTAGATAAAATCAAGCATGAGATTACACCTAGGGATTAGAGGGTGACAACTATCAATGTCATACATTCATCTTTGGGATAGGAATTAGAAGAAATGAAAATGAATTTAGAGACAATTGTTGCCAAGTTGTAGAAATGTAAACAAAAGAAAAGAGAGCCAAAAGAATGGATTGACCACCTGGAAAAATTTATCAAGTCATTAGCCCAATCTGATCAAGCATAGGTTGAATTGCCTCAAAATCTAGTACTTATGTCTAAGGAGAAAGTGGATGCTATTGCAATACTTCACCGTAAGCTAAGTGTATTTGAAGAATGGATGGAGTACTTGGTGAGGCAAGGAGAAGGAGAATGTAGATTTTTCCAAGACCAAATTGATGTTGAGAGGCAAAACTTAAAATCTCTCATTCAGGAAAATTTCCAAATATTAGTACGTGAAAAGATAACCATGGAACATGAGGTTTCAATGTTTGAAAAATGGAAGAAACGAGTGAATTGGGAAATTGACGCTTTGATACAATGTGTGGAAGGATTTGAAAAGGTAACTAAAAGGTGTAAGAAGTTGATTGACAGAGATCAAGTTATTATCGAAATGCTAGTACAAAAGAGTTGTGATCCTCAGACTTTAAGGTAGGGTGATAAAGAGATAAAATCTTTCAAGGAGTGTCTTGAAGGAGTGAATAAGGACCCCATTCATTCATTAAACCAAGAGATTATTGATGAGATTATAAAGTGTAGGAATGCCATGGTCAAATTTGAGACAAAAAAGATGCAAAGGAATGAAAATATCATCCAGATGTCAAAAGATTATATTAGGCTTAATTACAACTAGAAGGTGATTCACGGAATCTCAAAAGAATGTATGCATCAAGTATTGGTTGGTTTCCAGGAGTATCAGCAAAAGAAAGGTGAAGAAGATTCTTCATACTTAGAGTTCAATGAAGAAGGATAAATAATCAGATACTAGATACTAGAGGTTTAGTACAATGATATACTTTTGAAATGAGTTTTGCAGAGTTGTTCCTGATCTTGATGAAGGTGGCTTGTTTTGGAGTTTGAAGAGTACTGATGGTCTTGTTTTATGAAGAGTATTTGTGAGCTAGAGCTAAAGTTGAATATTGATTCTGATGAAGAAGTCAAAGTTTTGACTTTTTCTAGAATATTCTGATGACAACTGTCACCTGCCACTTGTTACATTTCAATTTTCTTTTTATGATACTCTTTGATGGACCTAAGTTTAAAATTTTGGGATTTTTTCGTATAAAAGGCCATTTACTGATTTATTTTTATTTTAAGTTTAGAATTTTTGGATGTCAGAGAACCAAAAATTCTTTAAGTTTTGTTCTTTTTCCTACTTTTTGTTTCATTCTAGATTAAAAACTTGTATGTTTCATTAGAAGCTAATCAATATCATATCCAAGTTGAAAGTTATTTCCTGATATGAAATCTTACGTAGTTGATTGTTTGTTCCTATCAAACAAGACTATGTGCTACGTCATTTAAGGGTGCATATTGACACTATCCGGTGGCAAATGATCCCCCCTCTCTTTAAAATATTGCATCATTTTGCGCTTAGTTGTGAAGCAATCTAGTGACATATGGAATGGTTTGCTCTTGTTTGGTTAATTCTTGAGGCATGCATGGATAATAATACCTAGGAGAAACATTACTTTTTTAGTACTTTTGATGCTTTATTTTAGAATAGATGTTTAAATTTCAAAAAATGTTCCAAAAAAAAGAGATGAATGAATGGAATTTTTATTGAAAATAATTTGATTCCATGATATTGCTAAATCCTTAAAGCTAAATTTACTTAAGTGAAAGCAAGTTATTTGAATTTCATGAATGTTGTTGCAAATTTGTCGATTTCATGAAATTGTTAAATGACTAAACTGAGATTATCTTTTACCTATCCATATGATTCCTTTAAGAACCGGAAAAATTGTTTACCCCTCATGATTAACAGCATTATCACAATGAACCCTGATGTGAACCTAGTATGGTCAAGACCTGACATAAACAAGCCTTGGGATTAAGCTGAGCTAACCTAAGATTTAGGTTGTCCTGGTGTAGTCTTTCAAGTAAAGATAGGTTCCTGCGGTGTTTTTGTGAGGATTTATTTGCACTATTGGTGTGCGACTAACATTGTGATCAACATTACCAATCTAAAATTTAGTAGCTATTTACTTTGTAACACTAATCATAACTTCTATGTTTTACATAGGATACTTATGTCTATATTGTTGTTTTATCTAAGAATATCACCAAGTTTGATTTTATGTGTGGAATACTTATAATATATATAGAGAAGTGTATTGATGCCTCTGATCAAATTTCATATGATATCCATGCAAGGAGAGAAATTTATATTTTTAGTCTCTTTTCTCAAGATTTGAAGACTTATAAGAGTTTTTGGCATGATCTCTAGTACTTTCAATAAAATAAGATACTCTAATCTAATACAAACCTACTTTAAGGACAAGCCGAATCAAATTTTTGATGAAATTAATTATACATTGAATCATCATATTTCTCTACCTTTAGGTCCTAAATCACTCTTAATAATTAATTTTGAAAGTCACAAAAACTAAGAAATTCTTTCGTAGAACTTACAGCTACCAAAAGAATGGCACATAGAGTGAAGTCAATTTGCAATGCTTATCTAAATCCAATCTATTAACATCTGCTAGATAATTAACACTTTTTAATCAAACTTACATGCATACAGGTTTGAGCACAATAGCTTTAACTTCTCAATTCATATGAAGCTAAGTGAAATTCATGTACAAGCCATTCTAAACTCCATCACTTATAACACCAATTGGAGAGGAATTGACTGTGACAATTGCAATGCCATTTGCACTTGAGAAGCTATTATATTAGTTCATGCTTTCCCCAAAATAATTATAGAGTAAGGCACACCGATGTTTGCAATGGTAGTTTCTTATAGTTGGGCTTGAGGTCAAGAATATATGAAATCTTCACAGACTTTTACATACCTCATATGTGCAGAGGAACTATAGATTGGAAAGCCTGATCAACGGGTAGGTCTCTTGCATAGTTAAGACTCTTTTTTTGAGCTATTAATATCTATAAAACCTTCCTCCTCAAATAAATTTATGGAATTTTTTGACATTCACTAGCTACACTCACAAATATTTGTTGCAATTAAAAAGGATCGTTATTACTATAAATTTTAGCAATAAAGTCCATGGTTTCCTTCTTGTTGAGTCCATAGCATTTTTCACTACACACAAGATGCCAAGTTTTGGGAGAATTCAAGCCACATGTAGGTCAAAAACACAATTTGTGCCCATATTGGAGGTTTTTGCCCCCTTAATGAACAAGTCATCACCTGACTTAACATCTCATGCCTTGAACAAGGAAGATACTTGGCATCCCCCAATAGTTATCTCAGCTCCATGTTTCCAAATCATTATTGAACTGTAAATAACTTCAGTTCCTTTTTCCAATATGGTGGCCTTTGTGGTTGCTTTAAACATTAAGTGCTAGTTTGAAATTAGTCTCCCCCAAATGATATTGCATGCTATCTCTTTATTTATTTGTTTTCAACTTCCAACCTCATGTAAAGAATCACATTTAACAAGCAGACCAGACTTATTTTTAAATTTTTTTCATCCAAAAGACGATCATCTCTAGTATCTTACTTAAGTTATTCAATTTAACTTTATTTATTTATAATTTATCTAATTGAAATTATTTAATTTCTTTTCGTAAATAATATTCAAGCAATTTTAGGTTTTTAAATCTGTATAGTATATATTTAATAGCAACAATAATAATGATAATATATTGAAATGGTGGGGAAAGGGTGTTCTTAGGTCCTTAATGCAAAGAACCTAGGGTTCAAGGGGCCTCTCCCCAAATTTCATTAGAATGCACACCAACAAGGCCAAGACATTGATTTTCAACCTTACTCAAACTTGGTTGGTGGGATTCTTTAGGGTCTTAGGATGATTAAGAATGATTTAGAATGGTTAAACTAATGAAACTATATGACCTAATATGTAAAATGAAAATTCTTGAAGATAATCAGACTGTAACAACACTTTTTAGGCAGATCTGGGAGATATCATAGGGCATGTATCTATCACCAAAAGTTCATTCTGACATGTGTAGGATGACTGATTCACCCTTGGGTGAATGGGTCCTTGTTAGGGATTCCAAAAATACTTTTTATAGTCCTCTAGCATTGGATCTAAGATGATATTTTCCACTTGCAAACTTGTTGGAATGTTGGAAAATAATTTTGCAACATAGTTTTCGTTGGTTGACAAGAATGATGACAACAAATGCAACAGTGGAAAATTTCTCTTCAAGATCTCTTCAATCCTTCTTCAACCTGTAACCACCATTCAATTGCTTCCTTGAAGGACTAAATTCATACACATCACTTCAAGGGAATTGGATCTTGCTTGCTTGGTTTTTTTCAATGCTTGAATACATGAAGACCTACAACACCTTTTAGCCTTCACAAGACAACATGAACACACATAAACTTTGACATGATGTTAAGATCTTGATTATTGTTGATAATGACTCATTAAATTTCTCTTGAATACTCTTGACAATAATATTTTCTCTTGAATCCTTCTTGTTACCTGTCAAATGATAAAAAGGCTATATTTATAGGTGTTTATCCAATTTCCCAAAAATTAGAGTCCAAAAGTTGACACTTATAATTTGAATTTTAATCATTAAAATGCTGCCAAAAACATTATAAAATGGGTCTTGGCTCATAAAGGGGACCCATTGAATAGGTCCTAACCATCTCTAGGACACACATGATCCAAGGTAATTTAATTATTAAATGCATTTATTTAATGTTCGTTCTCCTTTTGGAAAATGATACGAATAAGGCTTTGGAATGAATAATTTGGAAAATTAGAAGCTTAATTAAGTCTAATAAACTAAGGGACCCAAACATAGTGTGAAATTGTAAATGTATACAATTTCCTACACTACATTTATCCCCCACTTTAGTAATAGTATGAACTTACATTCATACTCACACTAAAGTAGAGAAATATATGTCAAGGGAGGTCCAATTGTATAACTATTGTAAAGATAAGATGACAAAGGATCACGGAGAGTGATCAAGACCCCAAGATCTATGATATCATGGAAAACCAACATAGGCACAAAAGAATACACACATGTGTAGCAGTGATACAAGGTACACAAACATTTAATGTCAAAGATAATACAAAAAGGGAAAAGAAAAATTCCATGGACTAGCAAGTTGTGTTATGCTATACGTCCATAAAATATACTCACAAGGGATAGTGATGTCTGATATTCACTAGGTGAGCTCCAAGGCCAAGATGAGAAACACACAAGGTCTAGTGAAGTTCGATATTCACTAGGTGTGTACCCATAACCATACCGAGAGTTATACTCCCTAATAACCTTGATAAGGTGCCATAAAATGCTTAATATGCTATGGAAATGCTTACAATAGGTTCAAATTTTTGTGAACAAAGGGAAGCCAAAAAAAAGTCAAAATTGTCAAATGTCAAAGCGTCACTAAGTTCAGCCTATGAACAAAGTGAAGCAAAAATAATACCAATCTATGCCCCCACTTTAAAGAAATTGCTAAACACCATGCTATGAGCAATTAATTTAAAGTAGAAATTGATAAATTCCATGTCATAAAGGATCATAAGAGCTTATTTGGAAAGCCTTATGCCAATGATATGTTTCCAAATAAACTACATCATGATAAGAGGTTGCCCCCAAAATACAATGTCATGAAAGGTACAATGAGGGATCCATGGATCTAGGATCAACATGTCTTTGCTATAGTGATATAATAGAGCTCAAAAATGTCATCATCCCTTAAATATTCATGGAACAACGAACATAAAGGAGGAATAATACATAGAGAGAGGGAACAAACAAGCTTTTGGGTCAACATGGAAGGTACCTAAATGTCTCAATGCCTTGCATTGTCCCCAAAAGGAAAACATGAGATAAATTTTACGACATATAAAAGAATGAAAATACAAATAGAAGAATGTCTTGGAAGATTCATTTCCTTTGTATCCTTATGCCAATGAAGCAACTAGGTTCATCCAAAGAAAACTCACAAACATAAAGGCACACCATGCAACACGATATGAGAGATCACATTACATACAAAAAAACACAACGAACATAGAAAGAAAACATGAATTAGTATGTCACATGTGATCCATCCTAGATTTGTTCATTTGTATCTCAATATTTCTCATCATAGGTGGAAGGTGGATAACTAGCTAAGGAGACTACAACAATTTCCTTAATAGGAGCATCACCAAGTTCAACACGTGGTGGGTCACTCTCATTAGGAGGATCATCATGGTTGCCCCCATCTAATTTCATAGAAGTATAAAATAAAAAATTCAACTCATTATGCACTTCTTCATCAATCTTAGCAATCTAATCATCATTATCTAAATTGATCATAATAAGAGGTTTTATGATTATTGCATTTGAATTCTCTTGTTTCACCTGTTGTTTTGGTTCAATGTATTGTTTTTGTGAAGGTTGTGTTTGTTCTTGAGTTGTTTCCATGGGTGTTTTTTTATTCATTCTTTCAATCGACAAGTGATAGCACGATGTCTAGACCTACACTCTTTATCATTTTAGTTTCTTTTTGCATTCTTTTCAAGTTGTGATGGTGTAGGAGTGCGTTTATCAACCATTGACTTATTTTCTTCCCCTGGGGGAGGAACAAAAGGAACCATCATGGGTTGGGAAACCACAGTCTCTTTAGGTCTATAGACTTTTTTCTATCTTCAGAGGCACAAAATGGATCATCTTATTGTCTCTTGGTCTCTTATAGGAAATGGGTGGAGGAATTGCAGTAAACTTATTTTGGTTACTTGGAAGGGCATGTGGCTCATTCATAGGTTCATTAATTATAGGTTGAGAGGAAGGAATAACCATAGAATCAGGAATATTACTAAGAGATAATTATGTTATGCACTTTGCCTTGAACTTTTGATAGGATTTGAAAAATAAATCCTCAAATGGCTTTATAGGCTCCATAGGTCTAATCCAAAAGAAATCTAATGAAAAATTTCCATGGGAAGATAGAGGATTAAACCCACTATGATGTACGGTAAATATCTCATTTCCAATGGGAAACTTTATGCACTTGTGAATAACCGACAAGACAACATTCATGGACTAGTGTAACCATGAGTAACCTAGCTTCACATGAAATTGGTTTGATGATGGGATGATCGAGAATGATCTATAATTAAAATGTTTACAAAATACTTTCACTTAACCTTAATCACAAATTTTCCCAATCGTAAAACATAATTGTGTGGCTATGTTTATTTAACCATTGAAATTACAAGATTGAGTTCACTTAAACCTTTACACAACCTAATAACATTAACTAATTGCTAAAATTTTGTAATTAAAATTCAAAGAAGGAATTAAAACTAAAAAGAATAAGAGAGAATAGAGAGACAATAAAGAATTTGTTAACGGAGTTCACCCATATGTTTGGGCTACGTCTCTAGGTCTGCTTCTCAATGTAGGACCGCTTTATTAATGATGTCAAGCTTTAATTTCCTTTGTACATCATCCAAGCTTCAGACTTACATTACAATTTCTCTCACAATCTCTCTCAACACTTAAAGACACTCTCGTACTCTCCTTCTCTTGCATTCAAGGGTTAGGCTTCAATTTCCTTCAAAAACCCAATTACACTCAAAAGAAATACAATTTACAATGTCTTTGTGCAAACATTATTTTCCAAGATTCCTCTCCAATTCTCCTAATTTTCCTAAATTCTTCCCAAATGGAATTGATTGCCTTCAAAAGAGAAAAAATACCCCTTTAAATACATTTACATATGCTATTTGGGGTTTAACAATAAAATTCCCCATATTACCTAATTCGACCCCTTGATCAATCCAAATTTCTTTAAAAAACCTTTTAAAAGATGAGATTTATATTCCTTAGGCCCCCCTTAATTCTCTCCATTATTTAGGCGTTTTCGTTGCACTTTATATAAAACTGAGCACATTCTTATCCTACAAAATGTGCACATGGCGTAGTGATGGAACACATTTAGTGGTATTTGGGAGGTTGGAGGTTCATACCATTTGACCCCCTTTTTAGACTTGCCATTGTTTTCTAAAAATATAAATATAAAATAGCCCGCATATGTAGCAAAGGAAGGTGGATGGTCTAGTGGTGGGGAGGAAGTATAGCGGAGAGGAGTTCAAGGTTTTGACTCCCCTCCACACCAATTTTATCAAACCTTATATGTCGCGCAGGAGACAAGGTGTCACGTGGGTGCCACGTGGCACCTAGTTATTGGGCCATGTGGAACTATACAATTTGTTTCCAAATGGACATGTGTTAGCTTATGACTGATCTGATTTATCATCTTCCAATGCCATATGTCAATTTTTTATTGCTCCACTTCAACTTCCTGTGCCATGTTAGCTTTCTACATGACTTCCACCTCAACTCTTGCGCCTACCATGTGTCATCATCTAATTGATCCACCTTAGTTGTTTGTGCCACATCATCTTGCCATGTGTCATCACCTAAACTTGCCACATGTCACCTTCTTAGCCTGTCATGTCACCATCTATATGGCCATGTGACACCATAGTAAACTACCACATGTCCTATGTTGGTGATGCCATGTCAGCATGCTAACATCATCAGTGGTACCTGGTCAACCTTATTCTATGCAACTTTGACCGACCATATCTTGCACATACGTACTTCAATTGATCAATATTTTGGCCTTGAGTCAACATTTGGAATCTCTAGCCCCACCGAACTTTGACCGAGCATAACTTTCACCTACGATCTCCTTTTGATGTGATTCAAGTTGTGTCAAGATCATGTCAGCGATCTCTATCCAGTAATGCTAATTTT
Source organism: Sequoia sempervirens (assembly GCA_007258455.2). NCBI lineage: Eukaryota > Viridiplantae > Streptophyta > Pinopsida > Cupressales > Cupressaceae > Sequoia > Sequoia sempervirens. The sequence continues at coordinate 51,176 of VDFB02026399.1, read as the reverse complement.
GTTAGGTTTTGAGACTATGATTTTTTTAGGTCTTTTGGATCCTCTTGGATGAGAGAATGAGACATCTAATTGTTTAGGTCCTACCTATAATGGGAGAGTGATCAAACCTATTGTAGGGAAAGAAAAACTTTTTTGTTTTAATCCATGCTTTTGATTATTCATAAGTCTCTCTGTAAAGCTCTTGCACAAATAAAAATTCCTCGGTGATCCCATTCTCTACACATGCGAGATAAATAAGTATTCCTTGTGTAGATTTGTTATTGATATGACCACCAATGTAGAGAGGACCATCAGGTGCATGTCTAAGTGCATCATCATTAGTGAAAGTGATGTTAGGTAATAAAGTGGTTTGGCCCTTACAAGGTTAAACATCAATGAGACTGATCAAGGTTTGTAGAGGATCATCCTCTTTATCACTCTTATCATCAATCCTCATTTCTTCTATTTCATCAACATTCATCACATCATTCTTATCCTCACTAGCTTTTATAAAGGTGATTGAATGATTTGGCATTGGGTTCATGAAGGTTTTCAAATTTTTGTTTTGGTGAGGTGACAGACTTATTCCTTTTATCATTAACATTGCCCAACTGGATGTGACTAGAATCAATGAGGTCTTGCACTTGATGTTTAAGATGCATGCATCTTTTTGTATCATGTCCAATTTATTGGTGATAGTGAAAAAATGAATTTTGGTTATGGTTTGGATGTAAAATCTCGGTTGTATCAATAGGTCTGACTGGAGATAAATTGATTAAGTTCTTATCCAAGAGTTGCAACATAATCGAATGAAGGGAATTGGGGAGTGGGGTGAATTTCCTAGCTTTATCCCTAAATTGGTATAGATTTATTTTTATAGCAACAACTTGAGGCTCGACATGGAGAGTTGTTTGAGTTTGATTTATTTTAGTAAACCCCTTTTTTTGCTTCTTAAATGGTTGAAAATTGTTGTGAGGGACAGGTTTGGATTTTCATCACGATTCGAGGAAGTTTTCTCTTCATGTTGACTAATTAAATTTTGATAATCACAAAGATCTACACATAGATGTGTAAAGGTTGGGAACTTCATCATTCGAAGCCTATCTCTTATGTCCTTTTTTAAGTTTTCAATGAACATTATTTGAAGATCCACATTGGGGAGGTTAATATTGATTTGCGAGTAAAGAAATTGATAACGTGCTATAAATATGTGACCTTTTATCCTTATTATTGCTTACATTTCATTAAGTCAGGTAGAGCCATCTTAGGATCAATGTGCACTTGGAAATGGTTAAAAAAGGCATCAACAAGCTCATTGAATGAGAAAATTGAATTATTCAGTAATGAAAAAAACCATTCCAAGGTTGTGTCTTTCAAGGACCTTGGAAAGAGTTTAACCAAGAGCTTATCTTCAAAAAATTAAGTCACTAAATAAGTCTATAAATGCTGATACATGGTTACTAGGGCCTCCTTTACCATTGTATTTATCAAAGTGAGGTATCTCTATACCTTGTGGCACTTGTGTTTTCAATATCTCTAATGATAATGGGTTTCTTTTGACATATTGTGAAGGTTGTCTATTTTGGTTTTGGTTCAATGTTGCTATTTTTTGTTGAAGGGATGTGATATTTTCCAAAATTTGGTTTATGTTCGAATCATTGGTTGTGTTTTGGGATGGAGGTGAATATGGTGGTGTATATGTGTTGGGTGAACAACTAAATTGTAGGTTTGTGAGAGGTGATGGATTTGGAGAAATTATGTTTGAGCCCACAAAACTAAAAGGATTCCCAATGGAAATACCCAAGGTTGGAGCCATACCATTGTTTGGTTGCATTGTTGTGGTGACAGTTGAATTTGTATATGTGGGAATAGAGATTGTGGTCATGGGAAATGTGGCATTAGGGATGGAGTCCAACATGGGTTGTATATTGTCAACACTGTGTGAAAGAGTTTAAAAACCTAAGATCCACAGTGGATGTACCGAGAGCATGGGATGCCATGAGTCTCAAACTACATCTCACTAAAGTATTAGTATTAGGACACCAAATTGTGAAACTCATGCAAGTTTCACAATACCAAAAGTGCACCCAAGATGAACACCAATAGATTAAATAAAGATAACAAAAACCCAGAAACAAGAAGCAGCAAGTGGGATCAAACAACAAACATAGTAACAAAGGTCTCAAAAAAAAGTTTGTTTAGCTAATACAAGTAGGATAGGATCACCCAGGAGCAAATGAGTCCTACTCGGGGGTTTTGAGAAATGACAGTTTGGTTGTGAACTACACTACTTAAGGATCCAAATCTACTTGCAGACAGTTAAAATAGTAAATGAATTTCCATAATTTGCCTAATGTATTCCAATGCATGTATGTGAGAATTCTAAAGATGTTTGAACATATTTTAATGTAACTTTTAGATCTGAAATATGATTTATTGACTGATTTTAAGATGTCACAACCTGAAAATGATGACTTTTCAATGCAATTTTGATTCTAAATAATGCACTTTCTTTTACCAAATGAACTAAATGTAAGATGCCTCAGAATATGTATTTTTTGAAATTGTAACAGAGATTTGCAAGTACAGGAAATTTGAGCAAAGCAGACAGAGACAAAATTGTGTGCAAAAAATTGCAAAAGCACATGTACAAGGATAAGGTTTTGAAAAATAAAAAACCGAGTCTATAGATTACTATTTATGATTACTATTTCTAGTTGCAAAGTGATTCTACAATGACTATTTTTTCCAAAATTTTCTGCTGAAATGCAAGTGCAAATGTGTGACAATTTGTAAACAAAAATGATAGTTTTGAGTGCAATTTTGAATGAAATTATGATCTAAATGACTGAAACATGCACTAAAGCAAACTGTAGATGGTGAAATCTGCATTTTTCTCAAAACAAACAGGACACTTTAGCATGTTAGTTTAAAACAAAGCAAATAACAACATCCATATGAAATGGTACATCAATGCTTTCAAATGCAAACAAATGATAAAAGCAAGCTAAATAAGCACATGAAAAACATGAAGTGAGTCATCTCATATTGGATTGGTGCTTCTATGAAAAGAATCCCTTTCCCAATCCTTGATCAAGCTAAGCTAAATGATGGAATTGCTATGAATGTGATATGAAGATGGTGTGGGCAAAATCAGTTCTCAAGGAGAGTGACTTTGCAAGAGATTGTGGAGTTCAAATTGTGGAGGATTTGCTTGAGGATGAAGCCTCTATTTAAATATTTTCAAATGCTAAGAGTGCCAAACATGGAGGATGTGGGATAAAGATCAAGCCAATGATAAGAGGCCACTTGTCAACATGTGAGTGGTTGATGCATGTGCAAGATTTGGGAATGTGCCCAAGAGGGGGGATTTGAATTTGAATTTGTGCAATGAATGTTGAGTTTGACCTTTGGAAGGGGACATGTAAGAGCCATGTAAGAGATCATAAATGACTTGTTGGATGTACATGTCCAGTTGTTTTTGATTTAAAATTCTAGGGAATATTCCATGTTGAGTGAAAATGTTGATTTTAATAAATCAATAAATTGATTTATTGGTGCAAGTGGCTAAATCTAGAGAATGCAAGTGGTGAGGATTAGCATTTAATCAAGATTAATTAGCTAGGATGATGATTAGGATGAGTTTGACCTCTTTGAATTAGATATTTGATTTATTTAAATCAGAAAAGGAGAAATATGAATTTAGATTTAATTAAATAGATGTTTGATTTATTTAATTAAAGGGATGATGATAGGATCAAGTTTGATTTATTTGATTTAAGTTGATGACTTTAGGAGATTGATAAATAAACTTGATTTATTTGTTGAATGGAATATGATTATGCATGATGCTAATTTTGTGTGTCTACACAAACTATGATGCAAAATGTATGCAATATTTTTGGATTTTTATGAGTTTTTAATGATGTAAATTTGCAATATGCAACCCTAAATGAAGAATGCAAAAAAAAAAGATGTAAAATCTAGATCAAGGGTATGAAAGACTACCAAATCAAAAATTTATAATGTAATAATGTTAGGTTCACCAAAATGAAATGGTGGGGAAAGGGTGATCTTAGGTCCTTAATGCAAAGAACCTAGGATTCAAGGGTTCTCTCCCCAAATTTCATTAGAATGCACACCAACAAGTCCAAGAGATTGAATTTCAACCTCACTCAAACTTGGTTGGTGGGATTCTTTAGGTTCTTAGGATTATTAAGAATGATTTAGAATGATTAAACTAATAAACTACATGACCTAATATGTAAAATGTAGATTCCCAAAGATAATAAAATTGTAGTAACAACAATTTTTAGGTAGATCTGGGAGATATCAGAGGGCATGTATCTATTACCAAAAGTTTATTCTGACATGTGTAGGATGATTTATTCACCCCAGGTGAATGGATCCTTGTTAGGGCTTCTAAAAGTACTTGTTGCAGTCCTCTGGTGCTGGATCTAAGATGTTATTTTCCACCCACAAACTTATTAGAATGTCGAAAATGAATTCTACAGCTTAGTTTATGTAGGATGAAAAGAATGATGATAACAAATTCAACAATGCAAAATTGCTCTTCAATCCTTCTTCAACCTATAACCACCCTTCAATTGGTTCCTTGAAGGATTGAAGTAATACACATCACTTCAAGGGAATTGGATCTTGCTTGCTTGATTTTATTGAATGCTTGAATACATGAAGACCTACAACATTTGTTAGCCTTCACAAGACAAAATGAATACACATAAACTTTGACATGTTGTTAAGATCTTGATTGCTATTGATAATGATTGATAATACTGCTCTTGAATGCTCTTGAAATAATATTTTCTCTTGAATTTTACCTTTTGCTTCTTGTTACCTTTCAAATGATAAAAATACTATGTATTTATAGGTGTTTATCCAATTTCCCAAAAATTAGATTCCAAAAACTAACACAATTTGAATTTTAATCGTTAAAATACTACCAAAAATATATTTTTAAATGGGTCATGGCTCATAAAGGGGGCCCATTTTCCCATGAGCGAATGGGTCCTAGCCTATATCTCTAGGACACACATGATCCAAGGAAATTTAATTATTAAATGCATTTATTTAATGTTGGTTCTTCTTTCACAAAATAGTAAGAATAAGGCTTTGCAATGCATAATTTGGAAAATTAGAAGCTTAATTAAGTGCAATAAACTAAGGAACATGAACATAGTGTGAAATTGTAAAGGTATACAATTTCCTACATTACATATATTATTGTCTTTATTATACTATTAATATATATTTAAATAAAAATTATCAAAACTTTTGAAAATATGATCTATTAAATTTTTCCTAATAAAATTAAATTTTGAAAACAAATAAACATAATTCTCAACATGCAAGAGGAATTTTGATCAAAACAAAGCATATTTAATCTCCTTTAATCAATTTTACTTTTTTTTGTTTAACTAACCTCATTAAAATGCATATTAACGATTTTTTCTTCATTTTCAAACAAACACAAGCATACACTCACAAAACATACTTGGCCAACTATGTGTAAAATTTAGATAAAATGGATCTATGTGGTGTTTTCAAGATTCCCATCATACTCATCGATGTCAATCGACTAAACACCTCTACCTTGACCATGTTCTCATCTTCGACATGTACCTACACACACTTGCACTTAAATTTTCATCAATAGTGTTAGCCCATAAACCATAATCAAAGTGTATAGAAATTAATCTAATAATAATAATAATAACATGATGACTTTAAATTTCATTTCTATGCATCCATATTAACCATCAATTTCAATTTCAATTTCAGTTTCAATTTTTAGCATTAAAAATAACAGTTGATTTAAATCATATTTATTCACAATCATCACATGTCCAATCAACATTCTCAATTAGTTCAATTTATTTATCAATTAATCTTATGCAAGAAAATAGAATGTGACATCCTTCCCACTAGGAAGAGACATCATCCCGATGTCTTATTAGACATACACTAAAGTAGTTAGAGTACCACAATATGCTAAATAAGTATCCCATAATACAAAATCAAGTATCACAGTATGAAAATTCAAGTACCACAGTATGCACAACAAAGTAACAAAGTATCTCATCTAAACTTAGATCTTCACTATCATCATGCTCACTATGACCTACCTAAAGGTTAAATAATTAAACAAGAACATGAAATCATGATCGAAATGGAAGACCATGACCACTATAGGGTTCAACCACTAAGTATTCTCAAGATTACCAAATTCTCAAAGTAGAACTACATCTACTTCTAGCCTTAAGCTAGGAACATCATAAAACAACCAGGGAGAAACTCCCAAAACTCACCAAGTCAACCTCAACTGACAACTTAGCAAGGTAGACATAAATACTACAATATGATAAACACAAAAATATGTGTTGAACACTAACACATCTTCCTACTGAAGCAATTCAATATGCATTTTCACACTATTAAAATAACATGGATTGTAGTGCCCAAGACACTTCATCAAACATCCATCTAATGCCAAGGTACTAGGAAACACGGTCACAAGACCACAACAAGCAAAGCTAAGAAAAACATGAGTTGATCCAGTTGGTAGATCAAATCACATATAACCATCTACTAGAAAATATATGTAGGAACAATGCAAACACAATTAGCCACACATTTTTTCTTACATAGAGAACATATAACTTCTTAAACACTCTCTCATACAAGATTTGAATACACTTCACTCAATTCCAAGCTCAAGGATATTTACACACATCAAAGTCACTCAAGACTAGAAACCATATGAATACAATCATTTCACGATAATTCTTAAATACCACACAACATATACTTCTATTTTATGAAGAACGAGAATTGAGAAATTATTATTCTAATTAAGATGAACACCAAGACTTAGCACACTCTCCACCATCTAAAAACACCAAGATTTAGCACACTCTCTGCCATCTACTCCCTTGTACATTCTATTAGGGGTTTGTTATGAACATGATAGGGAACAAACATAACATATAATAGGATCAACAATTTCAAACATTTTAGACTAGCCACTAGAAGGATAAAATACAACCCAATTAGGTAAATTATCAATTCCAATAATAATCATAAAACATGCACAATGAAACAATAATTCAAGTGTGAGCAAGGGCCACAAAATAGATATGGAAAATTTGGTGACTCACTCGCTCATAAGAAAATTAAAAATTTGATGCCAATCCATAATCAAAAATCAAAGAATTCATCAATAACCAAAATAAAGCATCAACTTGAAAATCATGATTACATAGACAAAGTGACTAAGCCCAACCACATTTGAGGGAGTGGTAGGTATAGGACACCTTGGGAGTACAACATCCAAGGCATGTTAAAGAGAGTATGCCCAATCACAATACAATCATAATCCATCAATTTCACTCAACTATGCCTAATGAGAACCACACTAACTCATACACTTCATCTAGACATGTTCACATTATAATGCAAGGAGGCATATGCAAGGTTTACTTTGATATCCATAAATTTTATCCATATAAGGGTAGGGCTTCGCCTAAGTATGACTTTAACGAGGAAAATTTTACAATTACATGCAATGTCACACACATATATCACTTCCACATGGTAAAACAACATGGTATCTATTTCTTTCATAGGGAACATTACAATTAAGGTTCAAAGACAAATTTAGTTTAATGTTAGACTAATAAGCATAATTTATTTTAACAATTAATCATGCATCTTAAGCAAGAGAAAAATAATTTCAACTACCCATCTAGGTTCTTATGAGAACTCTAAGGAGAACATGATCGGGGGCATAAGTCATTGACCCAAATGTTATATTATGACAATACTACATTCCATTAATGCACTTATATGTTTACTTCACACATACAAAGATACTTACTAAGAATGCAGTACATAATGTACCATAAGGAACATTACTGAAAGAGTACATTTTTACATTTTAGGCATAAGACATACCCACATTAATTCTAATGCATAAGTCACATAAGACACTTAATAATACTCTATCATGAGACAAAACATTAACACCAAGTCTAATCAATGCATCCATATAAACACATCTCGAGAGGACACATAACTAGGACCACTCAAAGGTTGTTACACATTCATACTTAACATCCTTCAAGACATCAAGATAGAAATCACACATGAAGGCATTTTCAAAAAACTCAAGGGTCTAACTAAGGTCCTGGATAGAAAGCAATTCTCATACATATCATACTAGGGGAAAATGGAAACCATAATTGCTACCAACATCACAATCACGCATGCAAAAAGCCAACCAAAATTCTCACACAATGAACAAATCATCAAAGAGTAATAATACCCCACTTAGGGGTCTGTCAACCAGGGGTATCTTTCCATCCCTTTCAAATGCATTGAGATGTAGGAGGAAATCTTCCTCATCAAACACACTTCATGGTTTGGTTCACATTGAACTCACTAAATGTCACCCAAGGAACCCATGCAAGGAGCCAAACATTGACTCACCAAAAAAAGTACTTATACGATCATGTACCAAGTACTAAAAACCACATAGGCAATAGCATGAATCTTTCACATCTTAGTGTAGTAGACAAAGGCCCTAGTGTTTAACCTAGAGCTCTAATACCAAATATAATGTATGGATTCCAAATAAACATTATATGAATTATATTAATAAGAAATAATCACTAGTACATTAGTATAGGAGAAATAACTCCATACAAGTCATGACACCATATGACATATTATTCATACACAAATCATAAGTACATTAGAAAATATGGTACAATAGTTGACTTAGGCAGTCCCTTGCCAACAAGTAATAATAATACAATACTGAGTACAATAAATGTACACATACATTGGAATCATCAATAGTCCAATCCACTAATCCTCCACAATTCAAATAATGTACAACCTAAAACTACAACTGCAATAATAATTCAATAATAATGAAAGGATATAAGTAATGTAGCTTTTGACTACCATCAACCCTCGTAGCCACCTGCAAGTCGAGAGACAAGAACATGGTCTAGGAATTTTTCTGCCCAACCATGAAGCTTACACTTCCCTAAAGAGTTCTTGCTAACATGAAGAACCACCGACCCTGCACAAAATGCTTAGAAAAAATAAATCGATGAATAGGATGAAATTTGGTGCATGCATTTCTATCATACTAGAAAATGTTATGATCGATACTAGGATATGACAAAGAGAAAATATATATAATAAATGCATCTATCTCAATGGTCTACAATGGCTTGGCCAAGCATATAGTCGTATATAACTAAATAAAAATAGAACTAGAAAAATCAATCTACTCTCCTTGATAACCCATATTTGACACTCATCCCAGAAGGTAAACTTTCCACAAAGAATCTTGAATACAGTAACATACATAATAATCACAGTAAGAAAATACTCTTTATCCCATCATGTAATGATTACATTAACATTTTTCGTTAATTCAATTCTTTCATGTAAAATTGACAAGAAATTTAAGTCTAATTTGATATCTCTTAATTATATACAATATTTAATTCAAAATGGAAGACTCGCCATTATTTGTTATCATCTCTTTTATTTTAAATTAAATGATAAATAAATAAATAAACATAATCACACAGTTTAAACAAAATTGACTGTAACAAAAATCTGACCCACAAACACTGGGAATAAAGTCTTTCCTAATGTAACATTTAAATATAACATGCATGACTAACAATTTTAATACATTTATGATTTGAAATAAAAATTTAGTAGAAATCAAATTAACACAGTTCTAATAAAACAACTGTAGATAGGGAGATAATCAAAGGTTTAAATGCATTGAAGACAATAAACAAATTAAATCCTATCAAGCACCATGAAGTACAAACTAGAATGAAAATAAAAATAATAAACAAAGAACATGCAAACCAATTTTCAAACTAGTGTTGATTGATCTCCATGGCTCTTCTCCACCTGCACAAGGATGCAAGATTTCGAAGGTTGATTGTAGAGGAATGTTGGTTGCTCAATTCTGCAGAATAACAACCTGATGAAGATGATAGATGGCGATTGAAGAATTACTTTGACAGAGTGAAGATGCTAGAAGAAGATTTGATCCAAATGGCTTGTGAAAGGTTAGATTTATAGATTTTTGATTTGAACAGAGATAAGATTTGACAAGATTCGATAAGGATTTGATTTTTTGACAAAAGAGGAAATATGACGAGATGAGATAAAAAATTTGAAAGATAGAAAGATTTTGATTTATTGTTTTATAGGAATTAAAACAAGATAATATAAGATGTGAAAAAATAGAAAGATTTTGATTCTCTTTCAAAGGAAATAAATCTTGAAAAAGATGAGAAAGATAATTGATGAATTGTCTAATTAAATTAATTAATTAGATACACATGAGCTCAAATTTGGAAAGAAAGCGAGAAGATATTTTTAAGATTTTATTAATTAAATAAATATTTGATTTATTTAATTATTGTTGGATTTATGATTTCATTAATTAAATAATATAAATTATTTAATTAATATTAGAATAATTAATAGAAATGATTTAATTAATTAAATAATATAAATTATTTAATTAACATTAGAGAAATGGATGGAAATGATTTAATTAATTAAATAATATAAATTATTTAATTAACATTAGAGGAATTGATGAATTATACATAGGAAGGGAATAAATGAAATTAGTCAAATAAATAAGATTTATTTAACTAATTAGATGATGACATGGTTACCTAGGGCAAAACATGATACAAGGTGTCTAAATGATGCAATGTTGTGACAAGGTATCATAAGATGACAATTTTTTGATGTCTACATTTTTCCCCTCTTTGAGATGATGTTCAAGATGATTAGATTTGTGTCGAGTAACATCATTTCAAAGAAGTTAAGATACAGGTAAAATAAAATGGATGGTGAAGGAAAGATAGGATAATGGAATGATGCCCCTTGAGAGGATAGGCGGGTTGGACAAACACAGGTAGACTCTCGAAATGAAATGAAATGATAAACAGGATGATGCAAGATAGAAAGTAGATGAAGGAGATGAATGATACATTATGCTGCAATGAAAGTGAGCAACCATGATGTTTGATTTAGCACTAGATGCTATGCACCAAGATATAAGGACTAGGGTGACGATGTGTCACATGCCCCAGCTTAATACAACCTTGTCTAGATGTATGAGGAAGTAGACTTAGAGCATTAAATCCCCAATGCACAAAAGGTATGATATGACCTTAGATGCAAAGGATAGTGCAAAAAGCTACTCCAACATACACAAGCTATGAATATTAGGTAGAATGATACGGATTTGATACAAATGCAAGATAAAATGATAACACACACAAGCAAGCAAGCAAGCATGCACAAATGATACAAAAACAAATAAGGAATTGCCCCTGTCAAGCTATAAACCATTGATTGATTGATTGATTGATTGATTGATGATGATGATAGTGTTGTCATTGTTAGGAAGCGATATATCCCTAGAGCAACACAAGGATGATGATAATTGATTGATTGATTGGTTGATTTGGTTTACGACAAGATTAGGATCAAGACCAAAGGATGTGATTGGATAATTTGACAAAATTGATTGACTTGATTGGTATGGATTAAGGATTGACTTTCATTTGGATTATTGCTTGGATTTTTGTTAGTTATTTCATTTTTTGGATATTTGACATTTTATGATTTTTTTGGATTTTTGAAATGTTTTGATTTTTTTGGACTTTTGAAATGTTTTGATTTTTTTGGACTTTTGAAATGTTTTGATGTGTCAAAGGATGAAAATTTGAGTAGCCTTTGTGCTAGAGACCAATGACAAGGGGAAAACCAAGTCTAGGTGCAAGGAGATAGATGGGATTGATGGATGAAAGGGTGGGTGATGGGAAAAGGGTTCATGATATATGGATGGATGGTATGGATGTATGTATCATAAGAGAGCAAGGATGTGATCTCCAAAGACTGTCGCATAGGAATAACATGCCCCATTCTAGGTACAATACTTAGGATTTTTCATGACAAAGCTTATGACAATAGGATAATGATAGGATTATTTAGAAGGATGAGGTATGTCAAGAGATACCCAAAACATGTTTCAAAATTTTGCCCCTATTTCTTTGTCAAGATCAAAAGGAGAAGGGTGGATGAATGGACTCAATATGATAGGTATGTATGATGGCTAAATATGGTAGGTAGGATGGAAATGATATGATATGAAAATGATAGGTTGGATATATAAGACATTGTGCCCCCAAGTATAAGTGACATAGAAGATCAACCTACACATGACGCCTATTTGCTAGGTTTTCATCATGGTACTTATCTAGAGTGCCTGTTTACCAGGTTTTCACTATTGGATGAAGGAATTTCTCTTTACTTTTCTTTTTTTCTTTTTTTTTATTTACTTTGGATTTTTTTGACTTTTTGACTAGGAGAAGGGGAATATGGATAAGAGGGACTCAAGTGTCTAATTCCGTGAAAGGTGATAGTCCCACTAGATATGGATGTCATTGCATCGACCATGTCAAGTGCTCATAGATATTGGTAAGGGATAACATGAAAGGGATGGATTAGGTAGATGGAGGATTATGAAAGGCTTATGTAAGAATGGATGGGGAATAGTGGATGATGATGTGGATTGAATAGGACTTGTGCAAAAGGATGGATGAAAGGTTTATGCAAAAGCATGGACCATAGGAAGATGGTGGGGAAGATATGTAGGATAGTAATTGAAGGATGGGGAGATGGAGGTATGTGGGATTGTTGTGAAATGGAAGGGAATCATGATCAATGGTTGCACACACTATGATAAACATTGAAGCTTTTGATTTGGATGGGGTGTAGGAAGCAATGGAGATGTTTTCTTAGGAGGTGGAGGGTGTAGTGTTTTTGGTACCCACATAGACTTAGTATTTCTATGATTTTTATTTTTCTTGTGGGTTTTAGGAATTTGAGACTTTTGAATGGAATGAGAATGTGGGATGGAAGTGGATGGTTGGGATTTTTGTGATGTGAATGCCTCATTTGACTTTCTTTCCTTTTTCTCAGGGACCCAAACCATTTTATTTTTGGACTTTTCTTTTGGAGATATGGGCTTATATAGCTTTTTATATGGATTTTTCTTTGACTTTTTGTATTGATGTTCTAAGGCATGAGAACCCTTAGAATTTCGTACTTTATAGGTAGAGGCATTGAAATTCTTGCTTTTGAATCCCATGGGTATGGTGGAATGGGTGGAAGATTTATTTTTAGACAATGTGTGCATTTGTTGGTCATGATTAGGAATGTTAGGGTATTTATGGATGGAGGGATAAGGGGATTGGATAATGGGGATATTAGGTGTTGGGAGAAGTGGAGGTAGATTAGATGGAGGGATATTAGGAGTTGGAAGCAATGGTGGAAGATTTGATGGTGGAAGGTGTATCGTCACATGCTTTTAACATTTTTAGGATGATGGAGGGGGGGTGGCAACATATGTTTTAGGGATACGATAGGATTTATGATGGAAAGTGGACTTAGGATGCATGGAGGAAGTACCAACATATTTAGGTTGTTGTCCTTGGGGTGTAGGTCCAAGGCCATAAGAGCGTGGAGGGATTTTGACATGGATGGGATCCAAAATAATTTGTTTATGAAGGTCTAGACCTTTACCTTGATGGTTCATGTTTTAGAGTGTGCAATGTACAATGGGACTAGGTGTAGGTGAAACACTAGATATGAGTTCCTTATTGGATGGAGAAGATAATGCTTTTTGTTGTTCTAAGGAGGAACATTCATGAATGAGGGTGGAAAGACCAATAGGATATGATGGAGGAAGTGCAATGGGGTCGATAGTGGGTGATGGAGGATCATTAGGATCTTTATTAGCATTGTGTTCACCTAGATCCAAGCAATTTGTTTGACATTCTATGTGTGCTTGGGAGGCATATGTCTCATCAAGGGAAGTGGATGTTTGTGTATCATGGATGGGTGAGGTGGAAAGCTCTTGACCATGGAATGCATAAAGTTGGCTAAGAGGATCATCATGGCCTTCTTGATCATAAAAGGGGTCTTGATCAAAGATGGAAGATTGATCATGAATAGTATTAGGTATGTTATGAATGGAATCATTGCGAGGGTGTTGATCTTTATGTGGATGAGGGGGTAATGTCTCCGCATGTTTAGGATTGTGCTCTTGAAATACCTCATGACTTATTTGAATGGAAGTGGAAGGGGATTTCTCATGGAAAGACTTTCATGTTCTTGATGGTCAACAACATAGGAGCATGATAGAGGGTGAGTTGGAATTATGAGGGGAGACTCTTGAATTGGATCAAGTGGTTGTGGATGACATGGTTGGCTTGTAGGACTTGGCATGATGTTTGATGACTATTTTTTATGTTCAAGAATATGAGTTGGATGACATGGCGATGTTTGATTCCTTGCTAGTAGCACTTGGGTCACATCCTTTGTAGGTGTATGGGTGGAAGGTGTTGGCTTAGGGTTTTGGTTTTGATTGGATGATGGTGTGATAAAGTTATAGGGTGCATGTGCTAGATTGGTATTCCCCTTGTCAATGGTTGCATTAGAACATGAGGAAGTTTGGCCTTGTTGCAAGGTAGAACTTAAAGTCACATGTGTTTGTCATGATGTGGCTTGATAGGTTGATGTGGCATTGACATGCAAAGAAGTGGATGGATTAGATTGGTATGAGGTGGAAGGGTGATAATGAATGGATAGGGGATGACGTTGTGATTTCTGGATTTGACAAGTGGCAACGAATTGATTGGCTTGAGCTAGGAGGTGTTGGATTTGAGGTGATTTAATTTGTTGAAAATCTTGAAAGATGGTTTGAAGGCTTTGTATGGTTTAGTGGTCTAAGGGTTGGGGTATTTGATGAAGTGTCTAAAAGAGGTTTTGAAGTTGGGATGCTAGGGCTTTGTGTTTGAATGTGGGCATGGTGTCACACATGTGTGTAAGCTCTTGCACATCAATTTGTTCCTCAAAGTATGTAACATTGTTCATGTAATCATTAGTGGTGGTAGGAGAAGCCCCTCGAAGTATGATTTTAGGTTTTGGTTTTGTTTCATTATTTGAACTATAGAAAGGGACTCCTTGAATTATGAGCTTAGGCTTAGGTTTTGTCTCATGATTTTTCCTAGAGGGATAGCCCCCTTGGATTATGATTTTGGGCTTATGATTAGGATTGGGCTTGTTTATGATTATGACCATTTTGACAAGTGGTGACTAGGACCAGGTTGGTGATGATGTGGAATGATTAGATTGGATGACTTGAAATGATTAGGATGAAAGTGATAGGATATGAATGTGTTGGAAGAATGTGTAGAGTGACTTATCTTTATGTGTTTGGTGTTTAGCTTGATTTGGAAATGTTTAAATGAATGATCACACATGTACACACATAAATCACTCACGTAAGACACATAAGTGAGTTTTAATTTGAAATTATGAATGTGATTATTAAGCACACATTTGAAGAAGACACATCAACAAGTCCTAGAACTAGTCAAGTGGGTATGGCCAATTAGGTTTCAAGCTAGTCTGCAAAAGGTTGACTAAGGATGATTTGAAAGAAAGATCCTGCCACACGGCCAGGAGAAAGGGGTAACCCACCCTTCACCTTCACTTCCCAAAGGTATAAAGTTATTTGGGGCTTAGCCAAGAGTGACAAAAATTTTAACTTCCAAACAAGTGTGTCTTTCGATTCACACTTCGATTGAGGTCGTCCCTAGGGGTGATGAAATCCCCTAGCAAGCCTCCTAGAAAGGGTTTGACAAAAGAAAACCAAGTGAGGTGTTTGTGATCACACACACACTTGATTCACACTCATAATGATTAATTTCCCTTAAAAAAAATGCAATGTTTATAAAACAATTCAAACACTTGTTCTTTTTATCCCCAAATCAAGATGTGATGGAAGACAATGATTAATTTTAGACCCAATTTTTCAAGTGTGATTGAAGACAATATTTTTTTTAAACCAATTGCAATGAACAAGATTTGATTTTATGTCCCAAATTGAAAGATGTGACAAACAAGATTAATAAGATTAAAAAATGGAATGTGTGCACCTGATTATTCGCTTTCTAGATTGTTGTGAGTGATATTTGCTGCTATTGGAGCTCCTTATGATCACCTACAAGATGAAAAAAATGATATTATAATGCAGCCAAAAAACTAAATAAAATCATCAAAAAAAAATTGTAATTTCAGAGACATGTTTTTGACATAGCCGAATTAGATTTTAGTATTTGAAAATTTTATTGATCTGAAAAATGAAAACTCAAAGAAGAGATCCCATCTGATTTTCTGAGAGCTTTCCAGAAATGTAAAGAAGTTAGAAAAATTCTCTGTTTTACTCTCAGAAATGTGGATTTGTGAAAACCATACAGAAAATGAAGATTGTATTTTCTCGCATTGTATTTAACTTCTAAATTAAATCTATAAAACATAGATCCCCATTATAATCTAAAGAGATTTCCAAAAATGTAAAATTTCTAAAAATTCAACGATTTGCGTCCAGAAAAAAAATTATGAAAAAAAATAAAATTACAATAACTTCTACAAAAATGATGATACACCCTCGATTTTTTTATTGTAGACTCTTGAGATGATGTACAAGACTCTGTAAAAATACTGCAGAAAAATTCATAGTTGTCTAGAAGATATGAAGAAATTGGTAAAACTTGCAGTTTTGTCCAAAAATTGTCAGATCTACAAATCAAAGTCAATAAACCTGCAAGAAGCACTGTTAAAAGATTTGTATGCACTACATAAACCCTCATATACACTATAGAAACCCTCAAATGCACTAAAATGAGAATTTTTGTCAGAAAGTTGAATTCCAGAACGTGAAATCCTGTCATAAAACCTACAGATAAAATGTTAAATTTAGATAGGGAGATAATCAAAGGTTTAAATGCATTGAAGACAATAAACAAATTAAATCCTATCAAGCACCATGAAGTACAAACTAGAATGAAAATAAAAATAATAAACAAAGAACGTGCAAACCGATTTTCAAACTAGTGTTGATTGATCTCCATGGCTCTTCTCCACCTGCACAAGGATGCAAGATTTCGAAGGTTGATTGTAGAGGAGGAATGTTGGTTGCTCAATTCTACAGCATAACAACCTGATGAAGATGATAGATGGTGATTGAAGAATTATTTTGATAGATTGAAGATGCTAGAAGAAGATTCGATCCAAATGGCTTGTGAAAGGTTAGATTTATAGATTTTTGATTTGAACAGAGATAAGATTTGACAAGATTCGATAAGGATTTGATTTTTTGACAAAAGATGAAATATGACAAGATGAGATAAAAATTTTGAAAGATAGAAAGATTTTGATTTATTGTTTTATAGGAATTAAAACAAGAAAAGATAAGATGTGAAAAAAATAGAAAGATTTTGATTCTCTTTCAAAGGAAATAAATCTTGAAAAAGATGAGAAAGATAATAGATGAATTATCTAATTAAATCAATTAATTAGATACACATGAGTTCAAATTTGGAAAGAAAGCGAGAAGATATTTTAAAGATTTTATTTTTGATTTATTTAATTAATGTTGGATTTATGATTTCATTAATTAAATAATATAAATTATTTAATTAACATTAGAAGAATTAATAGAAATGATTTAATTAATTAAATAATATAAATTATTTAATTAACATTAGAGAAATGGATGGAAATGATTTAATTAATTAAATAATATAACATTAGAGGAATTGATGAATTATGCATAGGAAGGGAATAAATGAAATTAGTCAAATAAATAAGATTTATTTAACTAATTAGATGATGACATAGGTACCTAGGGAAAAACATGATACAAGGTGTCTAAATGATGCAATGTTGTGACAAGGTATTGTAAGATGACAATTTTTTGATGTCTACAACAATGATAAATTTTCATTTGTTGATGAAATTTAGAAATTCAAAAAGTTACAGAAATCTAGAGAGTAAGAGAACAAAACCCAAAAATTGTTTGAAGAAATTTGCAATACTTATTGAGCAGTTTGAAGCAAAAGTCGACTAATAATTACATGGCATCAAAAGAAGAGTTTGATTTATGATTTCTAACAAATAAATGACTATTTCATACATTCAATTTGATAGTTAAAAGGTGGAAAAAAATATCCTCTTTGGTGAACATCTAAAAATCAAGGGAAACTCATATCAAGTATGCAAACCATTTGACTAAATGCCTCAAGAAAAAGAATGGTCTCATAGAGTGCAATGATCAAGTCAAATGCATGGAATGGGTTTTTTGAAAAGGTCTTAGCAACTTCCAATAAATTAGATTGGAAGAAGTTTTTTAAAATAAAAGGCCGATACACACTTGATCATGAAGTATTTTAACCTATGATGGATATAGTCAAATTCCCAAGGAAGAGCCTTGATTATGAAATCAATTAAGATAAGCTATGATCCAAATACATAATAGTTTGTAGATAATGGATTCTAAGATCAAGGATCTATTGCACATGTTGTATTCCCAACTTCAACTTTAAGGATTATCAGTTGCTTCAACTCATCATTTGCATATGGGACGATTATCAACTTACCAATCTAAAATTTAGTACCTACTTACTTTGTAACACTAATCAAAAATTATATGTTTTACATAGGCTACTTATTTCTACATTGTTTTATCTAAGAATACCACTAGATTTGATGTAAAATATTTTATGCATGGAATACTTATAATATATATAAAAGGAGTGTATTGATGCTTCTGATCAAATTACATATGATATCCATGCAAGGAGGGAAATTTAGATTAACCATTTAAATTTCATTTTTATGCATCCAGATTAACCATCAATTTTAATTTTAATTTCAAGCATTAAAATAACATTTAATTTAAATCACATGTATTCACAATCATCACATGTCCAATCAATATTCTCAATCAGTTCAATTTATTTATCAATTAAGTTTATGCAAGAAAAACAAATGTGATAGAATATCACCTTCTACGATCATTGAATCCACCAACTCCTCTATAGTCCTACCCTTAACTAGCTCTACCAATGATGTGTGTAGCATACTATGCAAGTGAGATGGCATCGACCTTGAAGAGAGGATATCCATAAAACCCAGACCTCTCGCAAACTGCTTGAGTGTATTATTAGATGTTTGAGCACTTGTAGCAGTAGATGTTTGAGCACTTGTAGCAACATATATTTGGGCACTTGCAGCAACATAATCATCAATAGGTGGATGCGCTTGTGCCAAAGCAATAGAATGGTTGGTATGTGGCTCATGTTCCCCACCAAATGATCTAGATGTAGGATCAATATCAGAATGATGGGACTGAGATACAAGAGTCTACAAATCTCCACAACAATGACCCACAAGTAAACCAACATCTTCTAAGGGGGTCCCCAACTATGATGAGATCACATGATAAGCTCTCATCAAGTTTTTGGAAAATATATGAGATGTATACAACATAATTTGGACATCATGTGCAATATGGTCTATATCGTATAGATATGGGATGCTTGTCATGACACATACATCTAAATTAATAGGTGACCTATGTGGATGTCTCATCAAGTATCAACCCACATGATCTATAGATATCTATTGAGTCTAGACTCCAATATCAGTAATACTTTCAATTGCTTTATATTAGGAAGCAATGACAACCTCATCTCCACTAGGGCTAATGGATGAAGTGACAAAAAGTATCCTCTTCCCAACCAAGGCCCTAAAATATGGGGGTTGTCAATTTGCATGATGGTAAGAATCCATGTCACAAATGCTACCATGCCCCTACCCAAAATAAGGTGGTTAATCCAAATAGTTAATATTGAGGCCTAAATGGACCTTAGCATATAATTTTTGTGCAAAATATAATGGAATTTGGTTGTTATTTTGATAAATAAAAGGGTCCATCCTAGGGCATATGCAACTAGTCATCTGATATTCCCTCACATGAGATCTAGTGGAATATTGGGGAAAACATTCAATTTTGATAGTTTCACTTAGCACTCTCAACTGGATTGTACTCAAAGGAACAACACTAGATACCTGATCCCTCATTTGGGTAAGGATGATTGCTAAAGTCTCTCTAGAATATGCATGGACACCTCTCAATGACTATCTAATCCTAATTAAACTCTATAAAATCATGTCACAAATACTTTTGTACTCCCCAATGGTCGAAGGGTCATCTAAAATCAATCTCAATCTCTGAATCTCTGTATTAGTACATGCCCAAAGCTCATCCATATTGGTGCACTGGACAAAAATTAATGAATTTCTAATTTTAATTTTTCACATTTACAAGAGAAATGGTGTTGGGGATCAAGCATACTCCTCAAACCGTGGTTTCTAGATTTTAACCTTGCTACTGCTTCATTCTTTGTTAAACCTGTATGGATTCACCTTTCAAATATTTCATTACAATTTTGGTTTGTAGATTGCTTCCAAATGATTGGGGACTCTTTGGTTAGCTTCCTTGTAGTGGACTTAGACACAACTAATTTCACCCACGCAACTTTTTCTCACATCCTTGTAGACATGGATGTCACAAGAGATATTCTTGCATACATCACATTCAAGTTTGTTGATCACAACTAGATGCAACTCCTAGACTACAAATATTTACCCTTCTGATGCAAGAAGTGTTTTGAAATAGATCATATGGTTAATTCTTTCCCTAGAATCATTAAAATTTTTGATTTGTAGTCCTGGTGGGATGATGCTATGCCTAATCATTACATTGTCAAAGCCCCATCAAAGGTGAAAGAGGGAAAGGTTGAACATTCACAAAATCTTGATTCCTCCCTAAATGTTAAGGCAAGGAAAGATAAGGCACATCGAGTTATGAAACCTTCAACAGATGCAAGTTCAGCTCAAAGATAACCTAAATAATCAGGTAGTCCTTTAAAAGGCAATCCTCAGATTACGGTCTTGAACCCAATTACCATTTCCTCTCCAAAAATTGATAGGAGAACATCTACACTGAGTGGTGGGAGAACTCCGTAGGCTACATCACAAATCATGGACCCCATAAAAATGCAAAAGGAGGATGGGGGGGATTGACAAGAAGAACAAAACAACAAAAAGATAGAGATGAATAGGAATAAATTGCAATTGTGATCACACACCAAATTTGGTGGGATGAATATAACTTAGAATGAGTAGATGTGCATTGTACCTTTCTGATGCATTGTAGCATGCAAGCAATGGTTGTCCATTTATGTAATTTTTTAATTTTAATCAATAAACTACCCCTTACAGATCAAAAAATAATAATCTATTACACATAAAAATTAAAATAAATGCAAGTGTAGTTTCGCATAGATCAACCATGATGAGAAGAAGGGATGCAAAGTCGAGAAATAGAACATTACAAACAATAAACATATTCATAAAACTTATAGATTGAGATTTACCCACAATTTTTAATTTTATTACTATCATACAAAATTCCATATCTCCAACAATTCATTTCAAATTAGTTAGTATGAGTATTGTCCCAAGCCAAATGTGTATGTCGAAATATCCTAAATTATGTGAAATGTCTTTTTTGTGTTTTGTCAAAAATAGTATTTATTCCATTCAAGATGAGTGGATATAAGGGTCATTTCGCCATGTTATTTTCAAATTTCAATGCCATTGATGCACAATGTATAAAATTGTTTAATTTCATGCATAACATGTATGCCAATTTCTTTGTGTTCATCTTCTTACCCATAATGTTCATAGGTTGGAAATATTCATTATATTGTCAAATTATTTGTTTTACCTTCAAATTTTGTTTTCTTTTTTTGTTAACTTGCACAAAAATTCATTTGTGTTTTATTATCTTCAATCTTGATCCATAAATTATAGAATGAGTTCGTGAACATAGAAATAATCTACAAGTGCAAATTTGACTTGTGTAGAAAACATAATCTATAACAATTGTAAGATATTTTTAGATAAATTAAAATCATTCTTAGTGCAAAGGCATTAATTTCAATGCCATATTACAATTATCTTCCATCTTCATTTCTAATGCTAAATATCTTCTCTTTCTATTTAATTTCCAAACATAGTATTTAATTACTTAATATACACAAGGTGCTTTTAAACAAGGAGAAGTTGATGTTTGGTTAAAAGTTTTATTTATTTTTAAAAAATATAATAATAAATACTTTTTCAGGAATCGAATTTATAAGATTGATTATTTATGAGAAAAAATGTTGATTGGTATTCTCTTAACCTGACCATCTATAATCCCTTTACACTTATTAGAGTGTTTTCTAAGCAATTTAATAGAATACAAAGATTTTTAATAGGGGAAATTGTATATATATGAAATTTATAAATTACGGTAAGTTAAAAATTATAAGAAAAATGCACCTTCTTGAACTAAAAACAAAGACCTTAAAAATATTTATTATGAGAAATTTTTAATTCAATTCAACTTCATTAATTTTGATGTAACTTTTTTTAAGATTTAATTTTATAAGTATTCGTGATTATTAATATAGATTGTGAAACTATCTTCTCTTATCAATTTTATTACTCCCGTTACATTTCATGTTCTCTTGACTTTTCATGTCTATCAACTCGTCTGATTACTAAAATTCTTTGACTCTTGAAAAGTTAAAAATTTGGATTTAGTCTTGTGATCTTGTGCAAGATATAAGTTTTAGGTTGACTATAAAATATTTTCCCTTTTTCATGGCATACCTATATTATTTATCAAAATAGAAATTAGATAATCTTGTGGGAGCCATGGTAACAATTTCAAATGTCAAAAAACTAGTTGTTAAATAGGGGATACAACTTTCTCATTTCAAACATTACATTTAGTTGTGTTCCATATTTTGTATTTTTCCAAACTTGTTAATTATATATTTTTTTATCCTACATACTAATGAGCCAAGTCTTTGGCACATTTTGATCATACTTTTATAAATACTTTTTTATTTTTATTATGCTAAAAAAAACATTCAGTCTGTTTATGGAATAGGATATAGACCTTTTTATGACTTAAATATGATGAGTATATTGTGATAAGAAGTCCCATGATTATTACCTTTAATGTTTTATTAGTCTGATAAATACTTTATGGCTTTTTGTGATCATAAATCTTCCTGCAGCCTCCACTACCAAAACTTCCTGCAGCCATATCTAAAACAATGTTTACCTTAGTTTGATACTTAATGAATGAATGAATAAAGTAATGGATTGTATTCAAGGATGAATGTGTTGAGCTAACCTTCTTCCTCAAGAAAATATGGCTAGATATTTTGCAGGTACCATGATCGAAGGAAGGGAATTTAATTTCCACTTGAAGAATTGAAGACCAAATCCATAAAGATTGGTTCAACAGCAAAAAATGAGGAGACAATTTCAACTCATCTGCCATGCAGGGAGAGTGTTCCAGAAATCTAGGCCAGGTGTCTTGGTGGTGCATGAATCCAGGATGATGGCGCTTTAAGACTGCTAAACCAATTTCACTTATGTCTTACATTGTCATTCACCTCTTTACTTAAGTTG
The DNA here is from genome assembly GCA_007258455.2 of Sequoia sempervirens. NCBI lineage: Eukaryota > Viridiplantae > Streptophyta > Pinopsida > Cupressales > Cupressaceae > Sequoia > Sequoia sempervirens. Next base: position 27,662 of record VDFB02026399.1, on the reverse strand, counting down.
GTTAAATGTAATAAATGCCTCCCATTTTATAAGGGAAGGTTGGTTAGTAGTTAGGATCAGTTTTCAATAAATAGCCCATTCTCCTTCAGAGAAGGGGCTAAGAAAATTGCTATTGTAACACACTTTCAGTCTTAGAAATTTAGCCAAGAGATTGTGCCATATACTTGTTTTGCATTGAATTGATAAAGCTTATGAAGTTTTTCACCTAATCTGTTGTCTGCTTTTGGCACTACCTAAGGGGGCCCACTTAGGGAACCATCCATACTTTTATTCTACAAGTTAGAATAGCTGCATTTCCCTTCATAGAAGTTAATTTGATTGTTCCTACAGCTGGCAGAAACATAGAGCTGTCAACTATTCCTGTAGCCACTAGGAGCATAATAGGTTATCTTTTGAGTTTTTCATTTCCAAGCAAAGTTAAACAGTAAAGTTGTTTCTAGTACTTAAATTCTAGTATAAGGCATTTTAGGAATCATGCATGTCTAGAAGGGTGATTAGTGCATATCTTGTGCTGTCTCATTTCAAGTTTACGTCCTTGGGTTGATAATTAAATAAGGTTCTTTAGTAGGTCATGACTGCTAGTTGTGATGTTCAATCCCCGAGTAGAGGAACTCATGTTCCTAGTTATTGAGCTGATTAAAGAACACTACATTTTTGGCACCATTGCCGGGGATGGTGTCAAACTAAGAACCTATTATAGGCATGCTAGTAAAGAGTTTAAGATTTCATTCTTAGTATTTTTAGTTTAGAATTTTGCATTCTAGCATCTCCATAGTTAGTTTACTTTTGTTGTATGCATAGAAGAAGAGACCAATTTGGAAGAATCCTTCCTGGGAGCATAGATATTGAAGAGATTGAACCGAACCTATTCCAAGATGACTCATATCTAGATGTTGGCCAAGACTTATTTACTTCATCTTCTTCCTCTGAACTAAGCTTTAACCTATCCGAAGGAACAGAATCAAATAATCCACTTGCTCTTGTAGTTCATCAACAGGAGCTAATCCAAGAATACAACCAAGAATGGAAAATCCTATTTTTCCATTTCCAATCCCTAACCTACATGACAATAATAACCTCAAGAACATCCCTGCCTCCTTACTGCCAAAGTTCTATGGACTTATTATTGAGGACCCTCATACCTTCTTGTTTGAATTTGAAATACTTTGTAGAAGCTATGACTATACAACCTCAACATACAAGTTGAAATTGTTTCCCTCTACTCTAAAGGAGGCAGCCTTGAGATGGTTCATGGGATTGGGAAGCAATGTAGCTACAACTTGGGATGAAATGAAGACTCTGTTCTTGAGTAAATATAAAGAGTATTGTAGAGGAAATGATCTGAGAGGAGATGACATCTTCAAAATGTCACAAAAGGAGGATGAAACCTTGGAGGATTATGTGTCAAGATTCTTGTTTAGTGTGCAGAAGAATACTCATCATGAGCTAAATGAGGAATCTCAAAAAATTCTCTTCTTAAGGGGAGTCAATGATACTTGCATGGAGGCCCCTGACCTCATGGTAGGATGTGATGTCACCCAAAGTGATTGGGATGATATCAAGAAAATCTGTCTCAATTACTCCAGAGCAGTTGTAAAGAAGGGAAGGGGGTTTAGACCTTCTTTTATAAAAGGAAGTGGCTCTGGAGTATCTAAAGGGGAGATTTCCAATCTCTTGTCCAACTTCAAGAAGGATATCATCAATGATGTAGCTACTCAACTGGATACTATGCAAGCTAGAAGGAAGAAAGAGGAAGTTGAGGCAATGTTAGCTAAATATTGCCCCCACTGTCGACAAAGAAAGATAGACTACCGATGCAAAGAAGTGGCCAATTTGGAGGTACAACATCTCCCTACTAAGTTCAAAACCATTAAAGGAGAGGAGGAAGGGTTCTTTGTTGCTCAGTGCAGGCCATGGGCCCCAAGACAAGGTATGCCTCAGGACCATTTGCAAAATTTTGGTTCATATAATAGTCAATCGCAAAACTAGTACCCTCCAAACTATGGGCCATACTCCCAACCTCAGTGGAATAACCCTTGGCCAAATGCCCAGAAAAATTGTTGGCAATCCTCATAAGGGAATTGGCAATCACCACAACAAAATCAGTGGCAACCTCCACAAGGGAAATGGTAGTAGTCTAACCAATGGAGAGGAGGCCAGCAATGGTAAAATCTACCCATTGGTTTCCTACAACAACCACTGCAGCAATCCATTATGCCACCTCTTGCAGCTAATCAAGGTCAGAATCCAAAGCCAACCCAACTACCTGCTCAAGCAACACCCAATCCAAATAACCAACAACTGTAGTAGTAGTAGCAAGTCTATTTTGTTGATCCTCATCATCAACCTGCCTATGCTCTTAACTTGAATAATATCAATTTACGTTCAGGAACTGTGTTGCCCACACCATCTCCTTCCATAATCTCATAATTTCCATATGAGGAGACTGACCAAGAAGAAGATAACAATGACCAAGCCCAACCAAATAAGTCAGTTCAGATTCCATCATTACCTAAAGAATTTGATTAAGTGTCCCCTCCTTTCCCACAAAGGTTGGAAGGTGAAGATGTAAAAAGATAAGAGGAACCTACCTTTGACATCCTTGACCAGCTAAAGCATATATGTGTGAAAATTCCCTTGTTCCAAGCAATCAAAGAAGTACATATCTATGGCAAGGCCATCAAAGAGGCATGTTTGAAGAAACTAGGGAGGAAAAAGAAAGACCCTCAAACTATCCATGTCATAGGCCAACTCTCCGATTTAATGCTAGGGAAGCTTAACATCCCAAAATATTTAGATCCGGGAAGCCCTGTTGTGGAGATCAATATTAATGGGTTGCAAATTAAGAATGCTTTAGTAGATCTTGGTGCAGCTATCAATGTCGTGAAAAAGGACCTAGTTGTAAAACTTAATATTTCATACCTAAGGGCTACACCTACAATATTACAGCTTGCTGATAGCTCAACTGTCAAACCTGATGGGTAGTTGAAGACCTAGTAGTCACCTTGGATTCCTGGGAGTACCCTGATGACTTTATGGTCTTATCTCTGAAGGCATCATTGGGGGATACCCTGTCATACTAGGAAGGCCTTGGTTGGCTACTACTGATGCTTACATTGGTTGTAGGTTGGGTAACATGACAATATCTGATGGGCATAGCACAAAGAAGCTTACCCTCTATTCACTAGCCCTGCCCCAACTTGAGTCTGGAGAGGTTGTTTGGCCAAATTTGGGAGAAGAGGAGGAAGTGAACTTCGTGGCCAATTTAATGATGATTACTAGAGAGCCTTTCATTGCACAACAAGAAGAAGAAGGGGTACTATCCAATATCCTGTTGAATAACTATGATACTGAATGCTTTCACTGTGAAAAAAATCCATGTTCCTTACAAACCATTCTTCCTTCACCTACATCAGCTCATTATCCTACAGCAACTGACTGCTTACACACCTTGCTACCCCACGAGGTAGAAATTCCATTTCTGCCTAAAGTATCTATGGTAGATTTAACCTCCCAAGTTGAGGTAGCCCCAGGAAAAACCTTGAGCATCAATAAAAACCTCACCAGCGAGCAACAAGAATCTATGGTAAAAATGCTTACTAGTCATAAGTCAGCTTTTTCTTGAGAATATGGTGACATGAAGGGTTTAGACCCAAAACTCTGTACACATTGCATATACATTAACAGTGAGTTCAAACTTGTTAGGCAGACTCAAAGAAGAATCAATCTAGCTTTGAGAGAAATTGTTAAAGAAGAATTATAGAAAATGTTAACAGCTGGCTTTATCTACCCAATCTTGAATAGTCAGTAGGTTTCTCCATTGGTTATTGTTCCTAAGAAAGGAGGAAAATGGAGGGTATGTGTAGATTACAAAGAGCTCAACTTGGCAACAAAGAAAGATTACTTCCCTCTTCCATTCATTGATGAAGTTCTAGATAATTTAGCTGGGAAAAAGTACTTCTCATTCTTAGATGGCTTTAGTGGGTACAATCAAATCAAGATTGCTCCTCGGGATCAAGAAAATACTACTTTTAGATGCCCTTGGGGAATGTTTTCCTATTCTATTTTGCCTTTTGGTCTCTGTAATGCACTTGCAACTTTCCAGAGGGTAGTCATAAGTATCTTCTCAGACATCTCATATGATTGCATGAAAATATACATGGATGACTTAACTACTTATGGTACAACCTTTGAGGAAGCTCAAGCCAACTTGGAGAAAGTACTACAGAGATGTGAAGGTCACAACCTATTGCTGAATAGTCAAAAGTGCTTCACGATGATGCAAGAGGGAATAGTGCTTGGTCACTATATTTCTGCTGCAAGAATACAAGTTGATCCTACTAAGATTGAGGTCATCTCTAATCTACCCTTTCCTGCCAAGCAAAAAGAAGTAAGGATCTTTTTAGGCCATGCTAGATACTACAGAAGATTCATCAAGGGCTTCAGCCAAATAGCAGGCCCCTTATACAGTTTGTTGAAGAAAGATGTAAATTTTTCTTGGATAGAGGAATGTGAAAAAGCATTCCTTAACTTAAAATTCACCCTTACACAGGCACCTGTTCTGAAAGGACCTGATTGGTCACTTCCATTTCATATTCATACTGATGCATCAGATTATGCCATTGGAGTTGTGTTAGGGTAGAAGGGTGGTTCAACAGAACATGCACTCTACTACATAAGCAAAAATCTGTAAGGGGCTGAATTAAATTACACTGTTACAGAAAAATAAATGTTGGCAATCAGTTATGCCCTCAAAAAATTTAGGCATTACATCACTGGTTATCAGATATTTGTCCACATTGATCATTCAGCAATCTGGTATCTCATGAACAAAAGCTCAATAGTCGGGAGACTGGCAAGATGGTTATTGTTGATGCAGGAATTTGACATTATAATTGTGGACAAGCTAGGTAAAGCCAATGTGGTTGCTGATTTCTTTTCTAGAATTCAAAGGCAAGATGACTCTGCACTTATTGAAGACTCATTTCCTGATGAGCACCTGTTTGCAATCAAGGTTATTCACCCATGGTATGCCGATATAGCAAATTATCTGGCCACAGGAAGAACTCCTCCTCAATTCTCCCCTAAGGAAAAGAGATTATTGGTAGAGAAAAGCTTTAACTTTTCTTGGATTGCAGATTGCATGTTTTATACAGGGCTAGATCAAGTTATGAGGAGATGTGTACGAGAGAAGGACACCCATGATATACTGCATGCAAACCAAGATGAGCCATGTGGTGGAAATTTTACTGCCAAAAGAACAGTAATACAAATTTTAAATACTGGCTACTATTGGCCAACTCTACATAGAGATGCAGCCAAATATACCAGGAGATGTGACAGATGCCAAAGGATGGGAAGACCAACTTGATCTGATGAGATGCCTCTATTTCCGCAAGTTTTCATTACACCCTTCGACAAATGGGGACTAGATTTTGTAGGACCAATTGATCCACCTTCCAATGGTAAGTCCTACATCCTTGTATGCACAGATTATGTGACAAAATGGGTAGAGGCTAAACCTATTAAACATGATAGGGATAATAAAGTAGCTGAATTCCTCTATGAGGAAATATTCACCAGGTTTGGTGTCCCTAGGGAAATAGTGATAGATCAAGGAGCACAATTTACTTCTACACTTATCGCAGCCTTAGCAAATGAATACAATATACAGCACATGAAATCAACTCCTTATTACCCCCAAGCCAATGGACAAGTTGAGGTCACCAATAGGGACATAGAGGCCATTTTGACTAAAACTATAGATTTGCGTAGGAAAGACTGGGCTGCAAGGTTACCACAAGCTATACGGGCCTACCGTACTACTTGGAAGACTACTACAGGATATACACCTTTTGAAATTGTGTATGGTAAAATAGTTGTGATGCTAATAGAATTTGAACATAAGACTCTAAGAGTAGCATTAGAGATGGACATGGATTTAACAAATGCATAAAAGGAAAGAGTCATGTGATTCAATGCTCTAGATGAGCTCCAAAAGAATGCCCTACAACACACTGAGATGATACAACATCAAAGAATAAGGTGACATGATAAATACATCAAGGAAAAGAAATTCAAAGCAGAAGATTGGGCTCTGCTTTATGACTCACGATATAAGGACAGTCTAGGAAAACTACAAACTAGATGGTTGGGTCATATGAGATAGAGGAGGTATTCACCAATGGTGTTGTTCAATTAAGGACCATTGATGAGGTCTGGTTCAAGCTACTAGTCAATGGGCATCGCCTAAAGCTCTATTATAAACCCATTGACAAGGAAACATTTCTGAGATAGTTTGAAATTAAGTAGGATAGCAGCAATCCTGTAGCCAAAGGAATTGAGCCTAGGCTCAAATTCCTGGGCCATGCATAAAAGTGCATACCAAATCATAATAAAGGGGTTATCTAATAAGATCTCCATTCCATTCATTCACTTCATCCACAAACTGTACTCACTCTCTCTCTTCCACATCATCCACCTGTCATTTCCCATATCATCCATGTTTCTCCATATCACGTATTGCAATGAAGACGGAGGCCACATCAGATAATTACAATGATTCTCTCCAGGTACGCTCTACTTCACTTTAAGATTACTTCAGTTACTTTATTTATTGCATTTAATTTAGTATTAATTAGCACGAACAATTTCCTATATGGTTGCCATTTCCTTCGGCTCATTCGCATGATTGAGCACATTTTTTATTACTTCGCCATGTCCTTATTATCGCCGCCATAAGCCTGTCCCATCAGTTGTCAAGAACCCTCAATATATGAAACCTATAATAAATAATCAAATAGTCTTTCCTTCCTGCAATAATGAAGCTAAATGTATTCTGATTATCCATGATTACTCTCTCCCTAAAAAAGATTGCATGATCACATTGTTTTCCCTATTTTTTTGTCACTTTTGAAAAGAGGTTCAAAAGTTTCAGTTGAGGGAGGGGCAGAGTGTTGTAGAATTGCAGAAGGGTTCATTAATTGGGTTATAGGAAGTTCAGTTGGAAAAACTAGGTGAGCATTGCTTAACGCATTTAATTACAGAAAACAAAGAAATCGGAGGTCAGCCGATTTGGCATGAGCCTACAAACCATAGCATCCTATTGCAGGATGTGTTGCATGTGCCACTATTCAGACAATATGGGTGCCTCAATTACCTCCTGAAGCTCAGAACTTTTAATAAAAACATTGCAGAGGAATTCACAAGGACATGTCATGATGGGGAAGCAAAAGTTAGAGGCATAACATTCAATTCGTCAATTGATAGAATTGTTGAGGTAATGAGATTACCTCAAGTCGGAGAACCATTTCCTAGAGGAAGAGATGTAAGAAGCGCTAGGGCTGAGTTGACTCGGCCAAATGACCCACCTCTACGGGTAGACAAGCAAGGTGCGCAAAGAATGAGTTTGTCGCAGGACTAGGTGTCACAGGCAGGGTATATCATCAAATACATAACTTGTGAAGGTAGGTTTTTAGTCCTGCACTCTCATCACTTCAAAATTTTGTCTCATTTATGCCATGGATTGTTGATGAATATTCCCGACTTTCTTTACAATTTGCTATCTAACAGTGCTATTGAATCTAAAAAGGGTAGGGTTAACTTTGTATCTCACCACTACCTTATTAAAGTGCTTGTTGAAAAATCCATTCAAGATGCATCAAGAATGACCTGGAAGGAATTTACGGTCCCATTCAACCCTAAAATTCAAAATGCAGGACCTAGGGGTGAACCTCTTACCTTTAAGCAACGAACCTCCCAGTCCACAGGCCAAACCTCTACTGCTATGTCCTCTCCTCAGGAATCATCCAGTTTACAGGATGATGTTCCTCTTTTTGAAATAACTCCTAAGCAACGGGCACCAGGTCCTATCAAAATTCATGAGCCGTCTCCCAAGGATAGGAAAGGAAAGTCACCTATTGTAGCAACCCTTGAGCCTGTAAAAAGAAAGAAAAAGGGAAACTTCTCTGTTCCTGTAGCAAAACCTTCCAAAAAGCATAAAATAGTTCCTACTTCCATAAGAAGGAACTCTAGGCTCTAGAACCAGGTAGTCCGCCAATCACTTAATAATACTCCTGCCACACTACCTTAAGATCCTTCCAGTCCTCAACTGAGAGAAGAAGAACTTGTTATTGAGGAGGTTGTGAGTAAACCTGAAGGGGTTGGCCTAAATAAGTTGGCTACCATTGCAAAGTAGCTACAAGAAGATATGGAATGTGATGAGAAGGAGGAAGAGCCAGTTGTGTTTTTGTCAGAAGAAGAGCAAGGTAGGGTGGATGTGTTTGATGAAGTATAGGAGACACTTGCGGTGTGCTAGAATCATAGACCACCACTCCATGTCACAAACTTTTTTGTAGGAATGACATGTTTTCAAGAACTTTAGCAATAGTAGACTGCTTCTGCACTTGAAATTGAGAGACTACAAAGGGTAATCCAGAATAAGAATTTGGAAATTGCTAACTTGAATGACACTCTCAACCAGTTGGTAGAGTTGGTTCCACAACTGATGCAATGTCGTGTACCTTCGCTTGTCTATGCAATGTATCTCAAGGAGCTGTATTTGAACTTCCAACTAATTAGAGTCTGGAAAGGTAAGAATGCTTCTTTGGATACCTCTGAGGAATTTTATGAAGCATATAGGGATTCACCTCTACACATTAGGAACCTCCTGTGTGAATTTTATCTACATAATTTGGCTGTATCCCAAGATAAGGAATGGAATCCCTTATGTTATGTCGGTGATATTCATATCAGCGCTCTAATCTCCTAGATCACCAATGAAATAAGCAGAGGAGAAAAATTTGATAGCCATATGCATGATGAAGTAAATATGCCATTTTTTGTAAGAAATGAATCTAGAAATGGAATGGCTATTTACTTTGATTAGAAGAAATTGTGGAGAGATGAAAGAGCTAGGCCACTGATTGAGCCTCTAAGACAAGAGGTATTTTCTCAATACTCCCAAATTATAAACAGTGATTTTAATGCTGCAACCCTGCACATTCAGAACAGATGGGAGCATCTTTCATTTCAATTAAATAAAGTAGAACCACATACTCCCAATACCTTGTACGCAACAACCAGAAGGGTAGAGAGGTACATGAGGAATTCCAGAACAAAGAAGGAGAATTGGTTTCCCTTGGTTATGCAGCCGCCTATTCTCCTATGGCCATTATTGGCTATACAGGGGGATAACATCACTTATAACAGAAGTTCTAAAGATAATAGATGGCAAAGGTTGGAGGCAATGTGAGCTCACTTCTGGAGTTTCTAGAATGACAAATGTGGACAGCAACTGAGTGTAGATCTAAGAGAGTTTTCCAGAAGAAGGAATGCTAAACTTTTTGAAGGGTCCAACAAGTAGTTGCTTGATGGGAGTGATGAGCCAAGTCTTTGGCACATTTTGATCATACTTTTATAAATACTTTTTTATTTTTATTATGCTAAAACAAACATTCAGTCTGTTTATGGAATAGGATATAGACCTTTTTATGACTTAAATATGATGAGTATATTGTGATAAGAAGTCCCATGATTATTACCTTTAATGTTTTATTAGTCTAATAAATACTTTATGGCTTTTTGTGATCATAAACCTTCCTACAGCCTCCACTACCAAAACTTCCTGCAGCCATATCTAAAACAATGTTTACCTTAGTTTGATACTTAATGAATGAATGAATAAAGTAATGGATTGTATTCAAGGATGAATGTGTTGAGCTAACCTTCTTCCTCAAGAAAATATGGCGAGATATTTTGCAGGTACCACGATCGAAGGAAGGGAATTCAATTTCCACTTGAAGAATTGAAGACCAAATCCATAAAGATTGGTTCAATAGCAAAAAATGAGGAGACAATTTCAACTCATCCGCCATGTAGGGAGAGTGTTCCAGAAATCTAGGCCAAGTGTCTTGGTGGTGCATGAATCCAGGATGATGGCGCTTTAAGACTGCTAAACCAATTTCACTTATGTCTTACATTGTCATTCACCTCTTTACTTAAGTTGGTTAAATGTAATAAATGCCTCCCATTTTATAAGGGAAGGTTGGTTAGTAGTTAGGATCAGTTTTCAATAAATAGCCCATTCTCCTTCAGAGAAGGGGCTAAGAAAATTGCTATTGTAACACACTTTCAGTCTTAGAAATTTAGCCAAGAGATTGTGCCATATACTTGTTTTGCAGTGAATAAATAAAGCTTATGAAGTTTTTCACCTAATATGTTGTCTGCTTTTGGCACTACCTAAGGGGGCCCACTTAGGGAATTGTCCATACTTTTATTCTGCAAGTTAGAATAGTTGTATTTCCCTTCATAGAAGTTAATGTGACTATTCTTGCAGTTGGCTGAAACATAGAGCTATCAACTATTCCTGCAGCCACTAGGAGAAGAATAGGTTATTTTTCGAGTTTTTCATTTCCAAGCAAAGTTAAACAGTAAAGTTGTTTCCAGTACTTAAATTCCAGTATAAGGCATTTTAGGAATCATGCATGTCTGGAAGGGTGATTAGTGCATATCTTGTGCTGTCACATTTCAAGTTTATATCCCTAGGTTGATAATTAAATAAGGTTCTTTAGTAGGTCATGACTGGTAGTTGTGATGTTCAATCCCTGAGTAGAGGAATTCATGTTCCTAGTTATTTGTGTGGCCAAGATAATTGGTCCTTTGTATTTTGGCCAATAAATGAGATAATGAAAATAATACAAACATTGACACAATGATCAAACACAAAATGAATATATCGTGGTCATTGATTTTGTAACACATCCTAATTTGAAATTTTACTCATTATATAACGAAAATAACTTGAGAATATTACAAACGTAACTAAAAATATAATAAATTTAATGAGATAATAAAAATAATTGTAATTATTTTAACTTAATCATTATTTCTATAGAAAGAATATAATATATATATAACATTAATTAATAAATATTTAAAAAATAAATAAATTATGTATTTTTAATAACAAATACTTCATATGCTTCAAATAAGAAATCAATAAGTTCATAATAAATATTGAAAATACAACTTTTAAAATATTAAACAAATAGCTTTAAAAAAATCATTTAATTTTTTTAAGAAGCATTAAAGTAGTTTATAAAATATTAAAATTAAAATTAATAGCAAATCAATCAATATAATTCATTGACAAGGATTTATTCATCTATTTCCATAATAAACATTGAAAATACAACTTTAAAAATATTAAACAAATAGATTTAAAAAAATCATTTAAATTTTTTAAGAAGCATTAAAGTAGTTTATAAAATATTTAAATTAAAATATTTATTCATCTATGTCCATCTTTGTGATTTCTTCATTGATAAGGGCTAATTACCATAATTTCCTCTTAGACACAATACTAAAGTGAAACTAAAATTGTTTGTCTACAACTCTAGACATTATTTTTGTAAATTAAACTTGCCATGTGTAGACACTTAAAAAATCCTGATTGATACTATACATCTAATTCTGATTAACTAACACCATTTCCTCCTAAATCACTTCGAACTAACAAATTAATTAAATAATTGATATTATTTAGTTAAATTCATCAACTTCTGCTCTTAATCAAATAATTAACTTTATTAGATTAATTCACCTTATTCTAACTAATGTGCATCCTATTTAATTAAATCAAATCATTTAATTAAATCCCACTAACTCCTCTCATTTCATTAAATAAATCAATCTAATTATTTAAAATCAAATGTCATAAATCCCCTAACCCACTCAAGTTAATTAATTTTGAATTAATTAACTCTAAATCACCCTCTAATCATCATTATCCATTTCTCTAGCTTTTAACTCCCCTAAAGTTAAATCAACCCATGGTCAACTAACCATGTTGCATATGAAAATCATTTATTTTAATTATCTAATTACCTTATTTATCCTCACAATGGCATATTCCTAGGAATATTCCTCCCAACTATCCCTTCATTCAATTTCCCTCCAAAAGCCTCTTACGCATCTATAAATACCTCTTACATTCATTTAATTCTTCTTGCATTCTTTCAAATATTCAACCACAATCATTTACTTGTTCTTACATCCTTTGAAATCCTCAACCATTTTCATTTATTTCTCTTGCATCTCCTTTACTCTACACATTCCCCAAAATGTACTCCACCCTCATCCAATAGAATCATGACAAGTGTCACACTCCTATTCACTCCCTTTTATCCCACATTCACCAATTTCTCTCATTCTTCAACCCTTGAGTCCTATAAGTAGAGGCTTCCTCTACATAATATGGATCCACAATGTCAAGTAAGTTTACTATAGGCATTTCTCACTCATTTCATCACATCCTTAGCTAGCTTTATCACACTTTGGCATCATTTTCATACTTTGAATCATCTACATCATTGGAGCTTACCAAAGGGATTGGGAAAGGGATTCTTTCCACATCAAAGGAGCACCAATCCCCATATGGGGTGAAGGTTTAGTTGATTTAGTTGATTACATATTATCTTTTTCCTTCTTTCTTGTTTTCATCTCATGTTTTCATCTTTGTTTAACCAAGAATCTCATAGGGAGTGCTTTGTTTGGATTTCTAACTTGATTAACACTTGTTTTTTGTCTCTTGTTAGTCAATTGTTGATTATGCATTCACATTTTGGCTCTAGAAGGAGGGATAACCCTTTTATTTTGACAAATTTGGCTTAAAATTTATATTTTTGCAGCTATAGGAAGGCGACGCTAGCTTTGCTCCATACAACGTCACTTTTGCATACAACATCACCTTTGTTTCATGTAGAGCACCACCTTTTTCTTTAGCATCCCCTTTGTCACATCGTGTCGCAGTCGTGGGTTTCTGTCGTGTCACCTTTGCAATAGTGTCACTTCTTTCTTCTCAATCAACTACTTAATTATGCTTTCTTACAAATGTTATCACTGAAATATGCACCCTATTGAACCTGATGTTCAACAAATCTAGTGTAACATGGGAATGATCCCACTTTGAATGAGACCAAACCTCCAGAGAAGGCCGACTTCCTATTGGTTATCACCTAACTACTAATCTTTTGTAAGGAAAAGGGTGAAGGATTTGCTAAAAATAAAATGCTCAAAATGGAAATACTATGTGATACACCAAACTAACTAAGGACCACAAATATTCAAACAATAGACACTTGTTTACGGTGGATGAAACTAGGACTTGCACAACTCATTCATGTATCCTTGCATAAATATTTTATAAAGAGGCCTTGATGCCCATACTTCTAAAAGGAAAAGAAATTCATTGCTAGAAAATATGTTGTACTTCTGACACTAATTATAACTTGCATTAAAATACCTTTTTTTGCTTAATGGTGCTAAATATGAGACAAAGTTGAAAGGAGAGAATGATGATACCTCACAACCAACTTGATCAAATCAATTAGGCACACAAAAGAGCAAAGACTAAGATGGAAAAGAAACTTCAAGTCATTGTTATTTCAAGGTCTGTGTTGTCATTCATGTCCAAAAGAGCTACAAATTATGCCTAAATCTGTCATAGTACTCAAAAAGTCACTAGTACAAAAGTTGCATAATTAGAGCTCAATTACAAAATGAATTGCCAAAACTATTAAGTAAGCAAGCCCGGCAAAAAAGGTTCTAGAAACCTCCTGGGTCGGATGGCATCAAAAAGCCAAAAATATAGCAACTATATTTTCTCAAAAAGAGCTCATAATGGATGAAAAAGTCATGCAAGACCTAATCAAACCATAATTACTTCTAGAAATGCTCTAAATAGTCTATATTCCTTCAACAAAGTGATAAATCATTCCTAAATTTCATCCTTATGTTGGCAAACAAATTCCAACTCCCCTATATGTCCTCCATGATCATAAGTATGAATATATCTTAATCCTTTTATGATTAGGTTACAAAAGCACATGCTCCTACTTTTTCACCAAAGACTTGGTCATATTCACACATGATTTTTAAATTCTCCAAGTCATGAATCAAGATTCATCTCCTTTTTTTGTGCGTTGAAAAATAACATTTTACTTTTTTTGCATTTGAAAATTAAATGATTTATAAACATCATTTAACTTCAAAATACTTTACATTTTGAGGAAAGAAATGAAAAACACTAAAAGAAAACTAGAAACCTTTTATAAATAAAAAGCTAAGGCAAAAAGCATGAAGCTTTAGCCCACAAGCTTCAATTAATGAAATGCATTTTTTAAATTTTTAGGTAAAAATTCCTGAAGTTCATCGCACTTAATCTAGGGTTTTAACCCTATAAAGAAAAACAAGAGAGGAAAAGCATATTTCATTTTGTTTGAGGAAGTTTCTTGAAGAAGATATGGCCGACAAGGGTTTGTGAGGAAGGAATTTTGGAACTTTTCATGGTGTTTCTTACAGTGCAGAGACTTCTATTATGAATATTCTTGAAGTATGAAGCTTGGGTAAGTCTCTTGCAGAGTTATCTTGAAATTTAAAAACCCGTTCTATAGATTTTGAGCTCGCCCTTATCATTTTTTTGCTTAGAAATGAAGAAATTCTTCATTCCTCTAACTGTATAAAGAGTTAATAGCATTTTTTTTTAATATTTCCTTCATTTGTTATCATTCCTCTGTGAAATAAAGTTCAAAATGAGCCATTCTATAAAACTATAGCTGCCTCTAAATCTGAATACTGTTTATTTCATTTCTATTGCTTTTTTCCTATGAATGAAATTTGTAAAAGATGCCATGGAAATATCCCATGCATTACCCATGACTACGTGATCCATCTTTGTAAAAAAATGAAGATTTATACAACATTAAGTTGTGGGCTTTGATGTTATAGGTCCCTGTCAAGAATCTTGTTTCTTTTTTTGACCAAGACTCTTATATTTTTTGTATTTGATTATCAAGTGAAAAGGTTCAAGGGCTTTTAAATTCAAAGCTTTTGGTTCCATTATTCTATTTGTTCTCCTGACTGTAGCTTTCATTTTAGTCCTCTGTAGCTCAATATTTCATTATACCTGCAGGGAATTTGATGGCTCCTTTGCATTTCTCCATTGTAGATTATTTATGTTTTTAGATTTAGAATGATTTTAATTTAAATGGTTGCGGCCATACATGTTGTAGATGCATTTGAGATTTCTAAATTCGTACCCTTTGATCTCGTGGCATTTTTCTGTAGCTTCTCATTGCTCAATCTTTCCATTTATTTGAATATATGGGTATCTACATTTTTCATTTACAACCATTACTGCCATAATTTCCTTTATTTTCACATGAAGCTATAGTCTTCACCTTGAACAACATCATGTCTATAACTATAAAATGTTGCTTTTGTTATCATGCTTGGTAATCATTATGAAGAAAGTGCTTATATATCTATATATATATATATATATATATATATATATATATATATATATATATATATATATATATATATATATATATATATATATATATTCCATGATATGATTTTCAAAAAACAAAACACCTCTATTTGTATATTCTGGGCCGAAATAAATTATCCTTGACTATAGTTTGGAAGAAGATTGAACTCTGTGGGAAACCACCTATCTTGTTGTTTTATAATTGTGGTTGTTTGAATGCTCCTTTCATAGTTCTTTAAGACAGTCATAACCGATGTTTCTTCCATAATGACTGTGCTTAACCTCCTTTGTATTAATTCTCTATGCTTTCATCTCCATTGAGGGTATGATTGTCATTATATTTTCTTGGTATTGTAGTTGTTTTTCACTAGGAAGGCTTGTCTTTAATATATTTTGTTCACTAAACTCCTTTATGTTTTGAATACTCACTATTTCAAGTTACACACCTTGCCCTCTCTATACATAGAAAATCCTTAAATATGTGAACTTTACTAGAAACATGCCTATTCACATTAAATGGATTCCTCTCTGCTTCAATAGACCTGTGGTTGTATCTTAAAAGTTGTTGTTAAAGATTCTTAACATTGTATACTTTTTAGCATTATGATTATGAAGTAATCATGATTGATATCAATTGTTTTGCAATGTAATTCCATATGCACTTAGAATACTCATAAAAGACTGTGCATAGATTAAGATGATGCAACCATTGCTATGAGCTGAGCTCAACCCTTATGGGAACCACATTTTCCCCACTCATATTGTAATTGATTAAAACAAAGACATAATTACATTTTTAGCTACACATGAAGCAAACAAGTTAGAAAAAACATGTATATTTTAGGTGTATTTGATGGTTTCAATGTTTTCTATGGGACATTCAGGATATGAATGTTTGTTTAATACATATTAAGATCAGTTTATATGTGCATAGGTAAGTGATTGTGCATGGTATGTAACCTTTAATTGCTAAGAGCACTTCTCTAACACATTGCTTTGACTTAATGCAGGAGATAGGAGTACGGAAACTAGGAAGGACAAGTCAACTTGGGCAGCAGTTGGACAAGAAGACACAACAGAACCAGTCATTCTCAGGCAATGACTAGTTACCCTCCCTACATGCTCATTCTTTTCTCTTCATTTACTTATTCATCTATATATCTATCTTGATTTGCATTGAACAAGAAAAAGTTAAACTCACGGCTTGTGTGAGTCAATGAAGATTTCTACATTCAATAAAGATTACTTTTTTAGAATAGATTTGTGAAATCTTTCTTATGTTTCATGCATCTATATAAATGCAAGGATTTAAATTTTTGTAATCTTTTAAGTTATTTCATTTATACACATGAATGCAATGTAGGAGAGATATAAAATGTACCATCTCCTTTTAAATATTAATGGGCTCTACCTGATTGAGCTGTAGGTGAAAATCTGGTAACAACGGACAATTGCCTTCGTTAAAGCACTGCATTTGTGCTCTTTATCTATTGCAAAGTGTCACCTTTATTTTTACTAGAGTTTTGCCTTTTCATTTAGTGTCGCCTTTGTTTCCCAATGTCGCCTTTGGAGGAAGAGGAAGAATATTGACTTGGAAAACTAAAAGCTTTTTTTAATGCTCCTTGTAATAGCTTAGGCTTTCCAATTTTTTTTTTCTTTTTATTTTAGGAGCAACTAGCATTACTTTGGGCTTAAAATTAACCATCTACTTAAGCTTTTCAAGTTGGACTAAAATTGAACATTAGGAACTTACTAGACATTTCTTTTTGGACTAAAATTGAACAAGACAAATTCACAGTTAGCTTTTGGTGCTTAAAAAGAACTCACCTTTACTTTGGGGATTAAAAAGAACTTGTGCCTTCTTTGTTTTGTGGTTTGCAATTATTGTCATTTGAATGCGTATGCACTTATCTCGCACCACTTGGCTGTCTTGAGAATCAAAAGCATTCCCTTGACATTTTTTGTCTAATCACCCTCATATTTCAATTAGGATCTAAAAATGAACCCCATGCTAGTGTGAGGAAAAGACATTTTGTGTGTTCCCTCCCTACACTTCACACGATTTGGGCATTCAAACTATAAATGTACTCCCTTGATTTTGTCTATCTTTAGAAGGCATGCCTCCCTGCTTCAAAAGGAGGGAACAACCCCAGCGCTAATGAGCTAAATACAAGCTC